>JAPDRQ010000089.1:0-116538 GCA_030247915.1 Neophaeococcomyces mojaviensis
TAAATACTCTTTATATTATTTTTAATAAAAACTAAACTATAAATTAAATTAGATTATATTAGCTAAAAGAGATATTTCTTTTAAAGATATTTAATAATTAATATTAAATCTTAATTTTTAATAGCTATAATAGTTATATATTAATTAAATTTATATAAAAGTATTACTAAAATTAAATTCTTTTATTATATTTATTATTTTATATTAGCTATATTTTATAACTACTGTAATAGTATTAAAGGGTGTATATTTTACGATTACGTAAAGAGGAAGAGGATCACATAGTATGTAGGCCGTAAAGTCGCTATTCTGATTATTCTACCTTGCTTACGTGCTTACGTGCTTGCTGTTACATCCCTAATAGACGACAGCGAGAGGCTACGGGTTCTGCTCGGCTAACCTTCCCCATATTAAATCACGTGCATTTCCGCGCCATATTATAATGCGTGGTCATTCCCACGACATCCTTCCCTCCCTATAAGTCGACGTCCCTATCGATATTCGATCAGTAAAATCAATAACAACCGTGGATAATACAAAAGAAACGCTTTTATCTGTCGCTAGTACATAGCGTACTCAGGGCCGATCCTGACTAAACGCCAAGAGAACAGTCCTACTGTAAGCACTTTATTCGGCTTCGTCCTCCATCTTAATATCGTCAGTTAAGAGATCGCTTATCTGAGGGTCGCTATAAACAGCCTACTTATATATATAATTAGCATCAGAAGGTAGCTGGTCGTAACGGATCTTGATATAACGAATATACTCCTTATATAACTCCTCCTCGCTAGCTATAGGGGTACCATTTTTATCCTTATCTCGAGACTCTTACTACTTAATTATTACCTCTTAAATCTTATTAGTTAGAGCAGTAGACTTATTCTTACTTAATAACCACGGTCGCTATTTATAAAGGTCGAGAGGGCGAGAAGCGAAGATAGCTATATTAGCTATAGCAATTTAACGAAGAGTTTCTCGATTAATATCGTTAGCCGAGACGATTAAAGTAGCGGTAATAAATATAGATAAGGTAAGCGATATAGTAGTACCTAATATAGTATTATTTATAGTATTCTTAATATTCTTTTTAGTAAGATAATAAGAAGATCGAGTTAGTATAGTTAAAGATTTAATAGTTTATTTATATTAAGAGGTAATCGTAGTCTACGCTTATATAGAGCTAGAAGAGTCGTCGTTATTATTATTATCGTTATCGCTATCGTTATCTTCGCTTCTATTATTTAAATTAGATATCTTAAACTATTTAATATTACTACCTTTATTATTATTATTAGATATATACGTAGTAGCTAGGTTAAGAGACTTTTATAATTCCTATAACTCAGATAAGAAGGAAGAGAGATTTTAAGTAATAACCTTCATTCCGCGACCTTTCTCTATAACCTTTTTAGTATTTACTTTTCGAGCAGCTAAATTAGCCTTTAAAGCCTTAGTATCGCCCGCCTTATTACTATATAAACCAGCTTAGAATTCTAATTCGTTAGTAGACTTATCTTATATCTCTATTAGACTATAAGATACTCCGATATTATAAGTTATATTCTTACCGACCTCTAGTTAGCGATAGTATAATTTAGTAAATTTATTATAAACGGCCGGTTTTTTAAATATATTTTTCTTATAGTCGACGGTATTAATAATAGCTATAAATTCTACTATAACAGCCTTCTCTTCTTATATATAGAAGTATATACGTCGCTCGTCCTTAGTTATATTAATAAATAACTTCTTTTTCTTAAATAAGACCGACGGCGTATTCATCTTATATCGCCTAACTAGAAAGTTTAAAATAACGCCTAATTCAGTAATTAGTACGTCAGTAAAGAACGAATATTAAATAGCGTTATACTTATTCCTAAGACCTAAAAGAGAGTTCCTACTAAATATATAATTATAGTAAGTATTAGAGAGCTCTTATTAGGTTTCGGCTTTTATAATCTTATAGTTTCCTTTCTTATCGATAATAATAAACTACGATAATATAGTAATTCTAAGTCCTTTAGTCGTCTAAATACTATAAGGTAAATACGAATATATAATATAGACCTACCTAGCCTTATATAATACAGTAGTCTAATCTATATTAAACTTAGTAGCTATATTAAGTATTTAATATTCCTTACGAATCGCGTATATAAGAGTATTAAATTTATATTTAAGGACTTTCTTTAACTCCTTATACTACGCCTTCTAATTCTCTAGTTTATAAAGGCTAAGGATAATCTTAATATAGTTATTAGTAGCTTTATTAATTAGAGTAAGAGTACCTTAGATTTACGAAGTACTACGGTTATTTATAATAAGCCCTTTAATATCGAGATTTATATATTAAAAAAAGATTAACGTACTATCCTTATTCACTTAGTACTTTATATAATATAAATAGGAGATTAGATATACGTTACGATTAGGGCGTATAGTAGTATATAGGAATAGATACTAAGGACTCTAACGTATAATCTATTATTTAGCCGAGAAGAACGAGTTTCGAAGCTATTCTTTATTAAACTTACCGTTAATAAGACGCTAGTAATATAAATATATCTTTACTTCCTTAATAATATACTTAAATAGGGATTTACTAGCTAGAAATTTCGGGATTTAAGCGTCATTAATATAGCTCTCAATCTTCTTCTCCTTTATTTAAATAAAATAGTTAACGTTAATACTACCGACCTTCTTCTATTACTATATCTCTTTTTTTATTAGCAGGTCCGAGAGCAGCTTCTATTATATCGTTATATTAAATCTAAGATTAGCTTCTATATCCTTATATTTAAATCAGTACGACCTAAGTATATTAGTATCTAGAACAGGTCGGTATAATATACGAAACTAATTATAAGTCTTATAACGCTTTAGATTATAGATACGGCCCTTCTAAGCGATAAAAGCGAAGATATTTAAACGATACTTTAATCGAGAGTCGTTAAGGAGCTTTATTTATAATCCTATAGCGATACCGAGCTCTTAAAGGTGTTTATAGTATAAGTCGCGACCCTACTATTCGAGTTTATACCATTTCTTAATTTACTTCGTCTATAAATTTACCTAGTTCGGCTTAATACTCTTAATCGATTATAATAAGCTAATCGGAACACTAGTAGAATAACTAGCGCCCGTATATTTAGTAGTCTTCTTCCTCGGCTTTATAGTAGTAGATAGAGTAGCTAACAGGCTAACCTCGCTCTTATTACCTAATTCTTAGATTTCCTTATATTATACGCGCTTACTTCGACTAATACTCCCTATAGAGGATACCTTAGATTTATTACTATCAGATAAACTATAGATCGAACTAACTATAGCGCGCTTTCGTATTCTACTACTAATATCTTAGTTTCTAACCCCGGGTTAGAAATACTTACGAGGCTACGACTCAGCCTTACGACTAGCCTAATTTCTAATTTACTCCGAAGTACCAGTAAACTTATTAATACTTTAATCCTTATTATTAATTATTAGATTAAAGTTAGTAGAATTAATTTCTAAGACCTTATTATTTTTACCCTCGCTCTTATTATTAGTATTATTATTATTAAAAGAATTATCTAGATCTACTAACGCGTTAGTAATAATAATAAATCTACCGCCTCGCCCTAGAATTAAAGCCGTTAGTAATAAGTAATTTATTCTAAATATATCTTTACTTAAAGGTTTATTAGAATTACCTTCCTTAAAAAATAATAGTTCTTTAATACGTTTACTATTAAGAATATTAGTAACTATATATCTTATAAAGGGAGCCGCTTAAGTAATCTATCTATCGTTATTAATATTAAACTACTTTATAATATAGTCCGAACGGGAGAGAGTTATAATATTATTCTTTATCTTCTTTACGGCGATCTTAATATCTCTAGTAGTAATTATTTTAATAGCCGATTATTAACTTAGTCCGCTACCTATTAAACGCTCTAATATACTCGTATTAATATAGCTTTTAAGAGTCGGCTAATTACGTTATACTTAAATCGAGCGAAAACTGTTACTTAATAAGAACGAGATACGGTACTAAAAGTTAGTTAAGGTACTAGCCTAGTCGAGAATAGAGATTACGTAATCGCGAAGGTCTATCTATATAGCTTAATTAAATATCTTTAATACGATATTCTAAGTATTATTTAGTCTCTAAAAGCGCGTCTTTTATTATATATATTCTCTCTTAACGATCTCCTTATCCGAATCTTAAATACTTACTACTATACTAGGATTATTATCGAGGTATTCTTAGACGCGGTAATAAAACTTATTTAGTACCGCCGTCGCCGTATAAGTCTAGTTAATAATAGTTTAGATTTCCGTAGTTCGTTTTTAGATATTAAATTAAGATCGAATCGTCGTAAGGGCTTATTTAATAATCTAATATATCTAATTTCTTAGTACTAACTAAAGAGAATTAGTTGTAGTACTTAGGGCACCGCTTAGGTCGACTATTCTCTCGGTAGCGCTCCGTAGTACTAGCTAATAACGTAAAAGCTCGTTACTTAAGAGATATAAGCGATAAGTAGGGTTTATATATAGTGAATTAGTCCTACGGTGAGTTAGTAAGTCGAGATTTTACTAATATTAACCGTAGCCTTACGCGTTTATAAACCGACTATAATATAAAGTACGTCGAAAACCTTACTTTTACTTAACTAAGCGGCGGATCTATTTATTATAACGATAGCTTCCCTTCTTCCTATAATCTATATTAAGGCTTCCTTAATAACTACTACAGATTACGATATTACTACTCCTCCGTCTCGAGTATTTATAAGATCTTATAAGAACGCCCTCTTCTTCTCTTTAATATACGGTCTATTCGAGGTATTTACTAATAATCTATAAATAATAGAGGTATAATAACTCGAATTTATAGCCTTCCTTATTAATTTTCTTATAAGATTTCCTAGTTAACGTTAGTATCACTTAATTCTTTCCTCCCTATACTATTAACGCTCTTATTAATATTATTTATATCGATACTTAAGAACTTAATATCTTAATACTTAATTTCTACTCTCTCTCGCGTTTCGAATAGAACTAATATATTTACTATAAATATTCCCCTAACTAGGGTACCGTTTAGTTCCTTAAGTAAGTATATACCTCGTTCTTTTACTATATCTCTAACTCTATATAGTCCGAGCTAGTAAAAAGTTAACTTAATCGTTATTAATTTATTAATATCTCTTTTACGATCGCGTTAAAGTATAAGTATTCCTATCTTAATCGATTCTAGCTATATTTAATAATAGTGGGTATTATTAAACCCCTCCTTACCTTTCTTCCTTATATAGCATATATATAGAACCGCCTTTTTTATATCCTCCTCTCTTTATTTAAGGACACGCGCTTATATAGCGAGAAGATTTTTATAAGTTATAACCTCCTTCTAGTTTATAGCCTACTAGGTAGATATACTTAGTTCAATAGGTAGGAGAGGCTTATTACCGTATAATATCTCGTACGAGATTATACTAGTATCTATATATATAGTAGTCTTATCTATTTATATAATAATATATAAGTAGTCCACCTAATACTTCTCTTTATTTATTATTTTTACTATCTCGTTTATAAGCGGCTTATAACTACGTTCGACTATACTATTTACCTAAGGATTATATACCGAGATAACGGTTTATCGAATCCTATATTTAATCGCGAGATTTTTTAATTTACTTTTATTTTCTAGTCTTTTATTTACGATTATCTTCTTTATTATTCCGTACCGATAAATAACGTTCTTATATACGAACTTCGAGATAGAAGCACTATCTACAATTACTAGAGCCCTCGCTTTTATTTATTTAAATAAATCGTCTCTAGTAATAATAAGATAAATCTTTCTACGGTATTTTAGTATATAAATAATATCGACGCTAATCCGTTACTAATAGCGATTTATATAAATTAGGACTATCTCTTCTACTTATTATTTAGCCTACCTCTCCTAATATTTTATATAGGTTTTATAATACCGCGATACGTTATTAAATATCGATTCCTAATAATATCGATCCGCTAGGCGTCTATAAATAAATTCCTTTCCTTTATACGTATAGTTATTATATATTATCTCTATTAGCTATTTTCGTTCTTCTTAATCGTTAATTACTCTTTAATATAAAGGCTATACTCTATTAGGTTATTAAAAGAGATAATCTTTTCGTATTATATAGTTTAATACTTTCTTTCGGAACGCGTAGTACTATAATATACTATAATCCTATTCTTTCTTTATATCGTTAGTGAGGAATACTACTATTTTCTCCGATTCTTCTAAATAGTACGTTTTTAGGATATGCCCTTCTTCCTAATTACTTTTAGTCTCTTTTAGGAATATAGGCGCGAGCTATATATCTATTTAATCGTTAATATCTTCCTCTTTATCTTTTTCCGTAAGGTCCTTCGGCGTAGAACGCCGACGAGAGAGTACGTCCGTAGCCTAATTTTTTGATCCCGGTATATACTTAATTTCGAAATCGAATAATCGTATCTATACTATCCACCTATTAACTAATATACCTAGTAAGTCTACGATTAAGTCGTTTATTTAGACCACCAGAGTGTCTATATCTAATTCTATATAGAAATATATATCGTACAACCAGAACTGTAGCTTTTTTAATATCTTTAACAGCCCACGGCTCTCTCGTTTAATCTAGTTGTATTTAGACTCGGCCTTATTCTATAAACCGCTCTTATAACGAATAGGATATCGATACCACTTCCTACCCTTTATTACTTCTTATATTAATATAGCGCCCTACCTATACGAATTAGAATTAAAGATTAATATAATCTTACTCGTATTCTCTTTATAACTAAGTAAAACGAGCGCTAGTAGTGTAGTAAGTTTATTCTTTAATACGTTTATAGCCTTATTATACTTTAGTTACTAGTTAAAGATCGCGTTCTTTCTAGTTAACGTATATAAAGATCTCGTAATTAGGGTAAAATTAGTAATCTAGATATAATAATAGACGTATAAATCGAGAAAACTTTTTAAGTCGATCGACGACTCCGGTCTCTATTAGTTTATAACCTTTACGACCTTAGCCGCGTCTAAGTATCTTCCTTACTTATTATAGATATACCCTACTACCTTTACGCCTACTATATACTACTAAGACTTCTCGTTTATTATAGTTACGCCGGTATACTTAATAGCTAATAGTATTCGATTTAAATTAATAAGGTATTCTAATATAAATTTCTGTATTTCGGGAAGGCGAGACTCCTCCTTTTATTAATAATCGTCCTTCGGTTTATTTATTACTATATTATTTAAATAGAGTCGTCCGGGTTTTCCTTTTAATATCCTTAACTTAATATAAACGAACTATATTACTAAATTAATAATACCTTACGATAATATTATTTACTATAGTAACCTAATACTTATTATAAATATTATTAAATCTTAACTCTCTTCGACTAACGGAATCTAGTTATACCCTAAGAACTAATTTACTAAACTAAATACTTATATATTAGCTATATATTCTAAAAATTTATTTATAGACGATAATAAGATCGCGTCTCGAACTATTATACAATTAATATTTATAACTACGTTTACGACGCGGTAATTACTATTCTTCTTTTTAATTATAAACTACGGATTATAATAAGGTCCTTTATATTATTTATATATACTAACCTAGAACCGTTTCTAGATTTTTTAATTAACCTTCGCCCTCGTAGCTTTAGGAATAGGGAAGCTCTTTACCTACTATATCGTATATAGGATAGTTCGGATCTTCTAAGGTAGGACGTAATCTTTCTTTACTTAACCTATCTCCTTAAATATCTATACTAACGTAGCTTCTCTATTAAATAAGACCTTATATAATAAAGTCACCTCTTCTTAGCGTATTTCTTCCCCTACGATAAGTAAACTTAGTCTTTTAGGTATTAGTCGCTACCCTTTAGGAAATATTATCGTTCTTAGCGTAACGAATTTATAATATAGATTAGTCGCCTTACGATTCCTATTAATAACTAGTCTTATAGCGGCCTATACTCACTTATATTAATTAACTCGCCCTATTAATACTTAACTATTTTTAGCGTCTAAGTTTATAGGATTTACTTTATTAGCTTTCCTCTTATATATATTATAAACTATATACCCCTATACCCTTCGATAGCGTATATTTTTACTCTTTAAGATTATATCTTAAAGCAGAATCTTATTACCCCTCCGGGAGATACGAACGATATTAATCTTAATATACTTACTAGTCGATACGAACTAATACGCGTTCCAGCTTAGTAAACTTTCCTTCCTAGAAAGGGAGGCGGCTACTATTTCTAATCCCGAGTTAAAAACCCCTACGAGGCTACGGCCTAGCCTTATATACTTTCTTTAAAATTATTACCTTATAAATAATACTACTTCCTCAGCTACTAAATTTACTAACTTTACGTTACTATTTACCTTACTATTAATTACGGATTTAGGCCTTTCTAATTCGCTATTTAGTTTAAATAATACTATAATAAATTAGATTCTCGAACCTCGATATAGTCTTCTAATTCTAGGTTATAAAACCTTATTACCGCGTCGATTATTATTTCCTAAGTTATTAGTTATATTATTCTATAAAAGGGACGTCCGAGTAAAAGGTCGTACTTTATATTTATTTATTTCATTATATATACGGATATAAAGCCTTTTATATTACTAATTCGGATAGGGTAATAAATATATATAAGTACTAGTCGTATATTACTACTAACGCCGATAATATTCTATTTTTCTATTATATAATATCGTAGACCGAGCTTATTCGCCTTATTTTAACTAATAATTAATATCGTAGCTTTATTATTTAATATAGCTCGATAATTAATACCTACTACGTCTACGTTAAAGATAATATATTTTAGATATATTAGTTCCCCGTCTTCCTTATTTAATTTATTATTATTTATTAGTCGCGCTAAGTTTAGTACGTTTATCTTAGTAATATTAATAGCTATAGGTATATTCTTAGTTCGTAGGACTAGTAAGGGAGTAGAAATTAAATTAATATAGTCGCCCGTTTTATTAATAGTCTATTACTTCTCTATAAATACGATATTTCGTATTTCTTAAATACTAAGGGCCGTCTCTACCGTTAATCCAGGGTATATATCCGTTTAGAGTAGGTCCTTTATTAACTTTTCTACACTATCCTATTTAGATACGACTTATATAAGCTTCTACGGGACCCCGGGTTATATAATACGAACTCGCTTCGTTAGTAGTGGGGTAGGAAATAGATTCTTACTTATCTATATATTCGTATCGCTCTAAACTACCCTTTACGATTCTAGTATTAGGTTATTACCGACCTATACGTACGCTCCCTTTCGAATACCCTTCGTAGTAAGTAACGACCGCTACTTTTCGACGTAAGAGTTAAGAATATAGTCCCTTTAATTCTTTAGAAACCTTCCCTTATCCGTATATACTAAAAAGATATTATATAAAGCCGTTTCGTCCTTAAATCCTTCCTCGATATTAATATCTTTTATAAGCTGTAATAAAGTAAAGGCTATAGCCGCGTTAGTTGTTATACTTTATATTAATTTAAATTCTGGCGTTATCTACTATATAGTCCTTTTAACGATACTCTCTTTAAATCCTTTTACGTTATTAAAGAAGATTAACGGATTATTCGATCTTAGTGAACTAAAGTAAATTCTTTCGTTTACGTTAAAATAAATTAATCCTTAAGATAATAGCTTTTATCGAGACAAGTATCGACTTATAATATAACCCGCGTTCTTATAGAACTCGTATAGCCCCTTTCACCTTAAATAAGTAAACCTATTCTCGAATACCGTCTTATTAGGATATTTTTATAAAAGAGAGTAAGTACGTTCACTATAATATATTAGTAAATTATTTCGTAATAGCGCCGAGTTAAAACCTATAATAAGTATATATAAACCCGTAGATACTAAGGCTATATATATCCTCTCGAGTTTTATTTAAGCTAACTTTATTTTAAATAGTATCTTAGTTAAATTATCCACCTCTTTTCTTAGTTCCTTATATAATACCGGAGTAGAAACAGTAGGTACGTCCCCTATAGAAGTAGGTAGAGCCCTATTTAAAGTATCGACCCTTATACTAATCTTTGGATCTAAGATAGCTATTTTTATAAGATCTTAAACGCCTTCCGGTTTATTTAGCCTTTTAAGCTCTCTATAGATCCGGACCTTCTCTTTTACCTTCTTAACTATCTTTCTAAATCGCTCCTCAGGCGATCCCTTAGTTACTCCTTCTTAGAGAAGACTATTAACCTCCGCTACCTTTTATTAGTATAACTTCGAAAAACCTTTTACGAATAAATATATCTTCTAAAGGTAAGCTAGTTCTCCGCGTTTTTTAAAAGTAATTACCGTTATCTTAAATATATAAATATAACTAAATATATCCTTTTTATTATTATATAAGTACGAGTAAAGAGCTTTAAGAAACTTAAGTATTATCCGCTTCTAGTTATTATTTTATTTATTAAATTTATAAAGAAGTACTAATTTTAGTACCTTCTAATCGTTAGCTATATACTCTAATAAAGTATAAACCTAGTTTAAGAGATTAGGACTATAATATATACTTATATAATATAAACGATCGCCTTTCGGAATATCTTCGTCCTTAAAGCTTATTTCTAAATATTATAAAAAGCGAGTTATATTATAACTATTAAAGAAGGGAGAGCCAGCTATAAAGGGCTAAGGTATAAAACAAGATATCCTAAACGATAGTAGTCCTAAGAGTACGTCTTATATAAAGGTTAGGGTATCTAATATATTAATAACTAATTCTAACTATAATTCTAACTATAATTTTAACTGTAATTCTAACTATAATTCTAAGACTTCTTAATCATCTTTTTTCCTTCGATATATAAGTTTTTATATATAATACTATAATACTAACTGTTTATAGATAATAATGGTCTTTAAGAGCGAGAGTTAGACCGTTTATATAAGTAAATATCGCCGCACTAAGTTCCCTATTATCCTTAACTAAGGCTTATATATAATCTCAATACGTTCGTTATCTAGTCCCTATTATAGAAATAATCCTTTATTTTTCCGTCTTAGTCCTAACTCGTTTATTTACTCTAGAGACGTCGTTCGAGACTATTCTTACTCTACGAATTTTGAGGACCCGCCTTCGGACGCCCCAGCGCCCTTTTTAGGTCCACTTATCCCTGAGATCTCTCCTTACTTAGGAGGTGGCTTTTTAGAAAGGCTCTAGCCCGACGTCGACGTGGGCATATCGTTGATACCCCCTTTTTTTTTTTTTTTTTTGAACCCGTTGCTTTGTGATAATGATTTTCCTGGTTAAAGGCCTCCCCACGAGTTGGAGAGGTCGTCTATCGCTCTGCTGTTAGCCCTAAGACCCACGAGACCATACATACTAATATTCCTCTTCTTCTATCACACGACGTGGGCAGTGGTAACTAGTTCTGGATGGAGGCACCATTGTGATGGTATTAAAGGGTGCATATTTCACGATCGTGTAAAGAGGAAGAGGATCACATGGTATGTAGGCCGTAAAGTCGCTATTCTGATTATTCTACCTTGCTTGCGTGCTTGCGTGCTTGCTGTTACATCCCTAATAGACGACAGCGAGAGGCTACGGGTTCTGCTCGGCTAACCTTCCCCATATTAAATCACGTGTATTTCCGCGCTATATTATAATACGTGGTCATTCCCACGACACTACTTAATTTAATATATTTTTTTAGTCTTAAAGGTTAATATTAATTCTAAATTATAAATCTTATTTCTTTTAATAATATATTATTAATTAAGAAAATACGATTTATTTAATATTATACTAAAGTAAAAAAAAAAGATTTATTAAAGAGGAATATATAAAATAGCTTTAAAGCTATAAATATTATATTATTTAATTTATAGTAAGTATTATTCTTTTATTAAATCTTTTATTAAGTACCTATTACGCTAATTATATAATATATTTAAATATTAATTATATTTAATAACGTTAATTATATTTTATAAAATCTAGTTTAAATATAATAATTAACTAGTTATATCTTAAATATTAAATATATCCTAAGGTTAACTAGGAAATTACTCATTTTAATTAGTCGTTAATTAAACTACCTTTTAATTACTATTACGTTATAGTAGCGTTAAATTAACTACTAAATAACTATTATTAATAAGTATCGTTAATAGATAGTAAAGAGGAAGGTAATTAACCCTAATTTACTATTTAAAGATATCGCGATAATTAAGGCTACCCAGGACCTGGTTACGTTATACAATCAGGCCTGGGCGCAGTAAGATCGTCAATTAGAGGCTCGTAGAACTGCCTAGGCAATGATTCGAAGCGATATCGAGCAGTACCAGTATCAATTCCACGTTTGCGATCCAGTTGACGTCGATATCGTCGATATTGACGAAGATAGTGAATCTTGAACAGTGGTGCCTTACACCATTGGTGCCTTACACCAGGGATCCACTTAACTCGTAACAGATTAGCTACGATCTATAGAACTAATGTCATTGGTTCACGCCCTCGCGGAATCTGGTATCGATGTGGTGTTGTGAATCTGGATTAGTGTGAGTCTCGGGTGGAATTAGCGTTAGGCATGGAAGCAGGACTTCTGCATTTAGCTTAGTGACTCATGACCTTATCGGTCTCGGCATTGAGCTCCAAAGCTTTTCAAACCAGCGGGACAAGTTAAAGTCAGCAGTAACTTTGAACTGTGAGTTCGCATTTGGCGCATATCGCAGCTTCTAGTCATCTGGTTTGGGAGATCATGCATTTTACTTGTAGACCTGAGCATGTCTGGAGCACTCTTGAGGCTACGCGGATGATCTTGCAGCTACGACCAGTTTAGCAGTGGAACTTCTGGGAAGATGTCGCTCGCTCACTGCAACGACTCGGAAGCGAATGAAACAAGTTGGTTCAACAAAACACTCGCCAGTAACTCGCGCATTGACAATGTGAACATAGTTACCGAAGCCCGAATCATCGGCAATTATACCACTCATGACCTGCTTGTGCTCATTGCTATTGTCTCGACCTCGATCGCTCTGATACTGTCAATTGGACAAATCTTGTTCCATGCGACACACTATCACATTCCGGAACAACAGCGTCGGTAGGTGATGGCCATGACTTCGCGCACCGAATCTCTAACTGCTCGAAGCATCAATCGACTGTTGTTCATGATTCCCGTATACTCTGTGAGCAACATGCTAGCAGCTATCCACTATGAGCAGTCTATATACTACGATTTGGTCGGTAATGCATACGCTGCTATAGGCCTTGCCAGCTTCTTCAATCTCCTTTACGCGTATGTCACTGAGGGAGCGCAGGACCCGAAGCAATACTTTCGCAGACTCAAGCTCAAACACTGGCAATGGCCGTTATCCTGGTTAAGGAAGGGCAAGGACTGGCATGAGCCGCTTGTCAGGACGCCACGGAATGGACTGACTTGGTTCAACGTACGCGTTCTTCTTCCCCATCTGGTAAGCAGGTTCTGACAGTTCAGATTTGCTACTGCGGAGTCTTCCAATACAATTTTGTACTCCTGTCAAATTGCATTGCGGGTTCTGTTGCCAATGTCTTTGACCATTACTGTGCTGCTTCACTCAACCCCAAGTATGCCTATATATGGGTCAGTACTTCAGAACCATAGGTTAATTTTCGCTAACACAAGCAGGTACTGGTCACAGATGCCATATCCGCTACAATATCTTCCTACTGCTTAACACAATTCCATCGACAGGTCCGACACGATGTCGATAAACACAGAGCAGACTTCCAATTTCTCTGTATTCAAATCGTGCTTTACCTGTCAACATACCAAAAGGTATGCTCAGATTCTGTTCAGATATCCTTTGTGCACTGACAACTCTAGCTCCTCATCACGTTGTTACTGCATAGAAGATGGATTCAAGCAACCGAAAAGCTCCAGACTCTCGATATCCGAATTTCCTTGCCAGCAACATGCCTCTGTGTCGAGATGGTCATGGTTTCCCTGCTTCATCTTTACGCGTACCCACTTCGACCATATCGAGTTTGGCGCAGACCACGAGCACTCGACAATCATGTTGTCAGCTCGATGCCTACCTATACAGGCGTGGGTATCGCGATCATAGCTCTCCTGGAAATGTTGAATCCGTGGGATCTTGTTACTGGCATCGGCAGAGCATTCAAGTATCTGCTTTTCGACATCAGACACCGACATCACGATATAGGCTATGCCAATCAGCATGCAAAAGAGATATCGATTCCACGGTCGACGTGGGAAGACCGAATGTCACAACATAGAGCAAACGATACAGCCGACAGTGGGCAGTCAGGCATAGGTACCGGTGATGTCGATTTAGTTGTTCCGGTGCCAGAGAAAGCGTTTCGTTATTAGCGATTGTTCTGACGACATCTACGATATTGATACATTTACATCCTCACCCTTTTCCCACATTCTTCTGCACACTAGTGCCTCTGCCAATTCTTTTCCGCACCCCACTTATCACATCCTAGAGCCAAGCGCAACAAGCGCCATCCCATCAAATACTGCGCGAATCATCAAAGCCCGCATCCGTCCCTCATCTGAAGTGGCGCTAGCCCTCATGCCTCAGCAACCCCTCCTCCCCGACGACATGGGATCCACTCACCGCCATCCTCTCTAGCATCAACCATAGCACCCGCCTTAGGCTCCACCTCATCCTCCATCAGCATAATCAAACCGTCCGACAAGCGTCCACGCCCACGTGCACACCCTCTCACATTCTCCGAGCGATTGCTCCGCCATAACTACATCAGCATCCTCTTGACCTCCGTCTGTTCACCGCAATGGGCGGTACATGGTTATCCCTCGTTTGCACTCCTTCGCTGAACTAATGTGCGCCATACAGGGCCATGTCTCCTGATTCTTTCTTACATACCTTCTTATGTTCATTTTAGGTGAAAACTCGGATGGTCAAGCGGTTGAGAACTGGAAGACAGAGAGTGTTGCGGCTCAAGGAACAAGTTATGGATGGAAAAGAGGTTAAAGCGTTTCGAAACTCCATTCGGCTGATGTATCTTATAGCAGTATTTACACAAGCTGGGCACGTGATGCTCTGTCTCAGTACGGGTCTCTGCTCGCTAATTTTGCTCCTAAGTACAAGAAGTATCAGACTTATACATGTGTCCTCCATCGACTTTCTTCACCCGCATACCGGCCGTCCGGCCATCCAAACACAAGAAAAAAGTAGGCTCTCGATATCTCTATAGCTTCGCCTTTGGAGCTTCCAAGCCAGGGAGGAGCATGTCTCTGATATCACCCGCTGCTTCGTTCAGGTAGTGTGACATTCTTTCTGATCCAAGATGTTTCGATACGACATTGAATTGAATACTGCCACTCTCGTTAGTGCCCTGTTTCAGATTTTAATAAATCGTCTTAACTTACCTGTTTTCGTTGATCATATAAGCCATACCCCAACCTTGATCAATGACCTGACTCCAACCATAACCATTGAAGTACTCACTGCTAAGCTGACTGCTTGAGATAAACCAGCTTGAGGAGTAGCTGTATGCCGGGTCTTTGTAAAGGTCTGGTACCTCCTCACCTTCCTTCAAGCACTTCTTTAAACCAAACAGATGCCTATCAACACCATATCCATCGGACGCAAGCTGAGTATATTTTACATGCGCATCAATTGCTTTCCTGAACAGCTGCTCGCATTCTGCATGACCAATTTCTGGATTTGCCATGGCGTCACAGAAGGCCACACTCTCATCGGACACTGTTCGCGTGGTCTCAGTTCGACCGAGTTGATACTTCCGTGTTGCGGCAGATTCATAAGTAGGTCTGTTCTTGCCGTACATCTTGTGGTATGCTAGCTGAATGATCATCTGCACATACGCATCCGGACTGCACTTGAATTTCTTGATAAGGCCCTTGCCGTATCCCTGATAGGCTTGAACACGAAGTTCATGGGCCGCAATGGTGGTCGCGAATT
The DNA here is from genome assembly GCA_030247915.1 of Neophaeococcomyces mojaviensis. Lineage (NCBI taxonomy): Eukaryota > Fungi > Ascomycota > Eurotiomycetes > Chaetothyriales > Neophaeococcomyces > Neophaeococcomyces mojaviensis. The sequence goes on from JAPDRQ010000089.1 coordinate 16,015, forward strand.
GCTGCTGTGCGGAGGCCATGTCAGCAATAACAGCCTTGTCGATGTCGAAGCGAATAGCTTGTGGGTCCGGCAACGAGGAGCGGACAGATGGATTGTTGAAATCGAGCCGGTTATGCACGATCAGGGCGTTGACGGTGTCGGAGAGGCGGTGAGTGGGTGTGCCATCCATCATGGAATGTTCACCCATGAAACCTGCTGTGCCATTGTCGTTGACGATGAATTGAAGTGGCTTGTCATACCATCTATTTGCGCCATCACCGTGCCAGTATGCATGGGCGCGCTCCTCAAGGGTTATAGGAGATGCGGCATCAAGGCAGACAACGAAAGAGGCGGATTCGATTTCTTTGAGGGCAGCGGTATTGTTCCTGCTTGCATTGAGCAAGTTGGCGCGGGCTTTGGCACCTTGATCCCGAGGCAATGAGGTCAACGCACCAATGGGTGGAGCAGTCTGAGCAGCTTTGTATACCTTGGTGAACTGCAGTTCGAGTTCGGTTGTGTTTAGCTGTTTGCCGTCGATATGGGTAGGAATTTTGAAGAAGTTATTGTGGCGGATTGCTATTATGTGCTGGTGCTCTTTGGGCGGGTACTGGATTGGGTAGTCAGAAGGTTCGGCAGCGACACGGCTGGTGTTGAACATGTATTCGTAGCTGCTCATCGCCATTGGCTTTTTGCGCATGTACTCCGGCTCCAGAGTACCTTCCACAACTTCACGCTGGAATTCGAGAGCGGCGGTTGTGATAGCTGCAGCGCGCTTGGCAGGGTTGCGTCGTTTTCGGTCATCGCGGAAGGAGTAAAAGTAGGAAACATATGGGACGACAGGGTCCTTGTAGCCTAGGTATGCCGCTTCGTTCCACCACTCTGCTATCCAGTTCTTGGTTTCTGGCTTTTCAGCGTGCTCGACCAGTCGGTCTTGTAGCTTGGAGGCCTGCTGCTGGAAGTTGGCAACTGCCTCTTTCGACGCAGCATATTCTTCCTTCGTCAGCAGAGGGTGGATAGATTTGAGGTATCGTTCGCAGGTCTCTTGCAGTGTCGGTACTGGCAGTCTAGGGAGAGAATCCTCGAAGCGTAGCATAGCTCCTTTCGAATGGTCCTCCTTGTATGCTACCCATCGATTAGCATGAAGTACAGCTTGTTCAGAGCTCGACCTTACCTTCCGCAACCTTGAAATGCTTCCCCGTAAATTTTCTCTTCTGTGTGGGAGCCATTTTGAATAGCTGCTAACAGGTCAGTGGTAGACTGGCAGCGAGGGTCGACGTGACGTGCCTGTGCTGTGGTATTGTTGACTCTTGAAGCTCGCTGAAGACCCAACAGGGAGGATACAGTCGGCCTGAATGTTGACAACATGCCTTGACCACAATGATGTTATGGAAGAAACACAAAAGTAACAGCCGAGCTCAAAAGTTTTGAGCAACGTCACTCAGCACAACTTGGACAACCAGGAGCCTCGCACGATATGGACGAAGGGCAAATTCGGCCTTGGAAGATGACCTGAGCCGCGGTTCACTAGAGCATGGGAGAAATCGTGGGATGTTTGCCGTAACCCACTTAATCTCATTGGCAAGCTGCTTGGAATTCAGTGACGGACATCTTCCGGGTGTGCGGGTCGATGATGGCCTGAAGAGCCGAGGCTCAAATTGGTGGCTTTCGGAACGAACAACATAAAAACATCGGCATTTGCTCGGTGGCTTGACATGCCCATACTGGGGAGCAACTGCTTTAACTACCCCAACAAGCTGAAGAGCAGAACCCAAGCAAAAACAAATCATGCAGCATTAACTATAGATCATGCTACGTATTCTTTCCAGATATCTGCAGTGGAAGGCTTCCTTCCTTCTGCTTCATCGGACAGGAGTCCGCTGCCTTCGCTCCACAACTGACCATCGAGGTCATCCAGACTGATCAGGTGCCTCATCGTTGGACGACCATGTGGACAGTTCCATGGCTTGTCAATCATACCCATGTGCTCGAGGACCTTCTTCATCTGCCTCTTCGATAATGTTTTGCCTATCATGATACTGGATCTGCATGCTCTCATCGCAAACATTCTCCTGATTTTCGTCGGTCGTGGTATTGATGCCGTGTCCGTGGTGATGTGTGTTTCGGATAGCAGGTGTATCAGTTCTTCGAGATCCCTAATCCCTAAAGTTGTTTCTTTGCTCAAAGGCAGAGTCATAAGCTGACACCTTTGACCTACAGGATACTCCCCAGACAGGTCCGCGTCGATAACGAAGCCATTCTGTTGCAGTGCGTGGCTGTTCTCAAGCACAATCTCTTCTTCGACCGCCGTCAAATCGAGCATTACTGGATGCACTAGTCGCTGATTCCCAACCACTGTCTCGGCCTGCAGTCTCTCAAAGTTGTACTTTTCGTCGGATGCGTGCTGGTCGATGATGAATAGTTCGTCCTTGTGCCTTGTTTTATCGCTCATGTCTTTGTGCCGAAGAGCGATGATGAAGCCGAGATTAAATTGTCCTGCTATGTGCATTTTGCCAAAATCTTCTTTAGAAATGGTCAAAGATAAGCGTTCTTCTTCACTGGCAACCAAAGACTCTTCCCTGGCAAGATGCCTTTTCTCACGGAAATGTTCTAGGTCTCTGCTTCTAAGGCTGATGCTTTGCTCCGCCAGAACATCTAAGTTGGTACTCGATATTGCAACATAATTCACTGTCGAATCCTTGGAAACGCCTCTCCTCAACGCTTGGGTGGCTTGTCTCTGATCTCGGCCGATCTTCACCTTTGTCTCCTCTGCTCTTCTTATCAATTCTTGTACCCGCTTCTCTTCTTGCGCCTTCTCTGTAGTTTCGTTGAGCGGAATGCTTGCTTCGTTGCGCACGGGATCGGCGTCAGATTTTAATCTTCTTTGCTCATAGTCTGGTTGTCGATTGTTTCTTGGTCCATCTATCTCGTCCTCAGTATCACTACTGTCAAGGTATCTAGACTTGTTCGCTTCATCTAGCTCTCCATCAGCTGACTCGTGTTTTGAAGGTTCACCAGAATACGCCGATAAAGAACTTGCGTCACGGTCGATGTCAAATTTTTGAAGACTTTGAGAGAACTGTGACAATGGCTTGTTGGGTGAGCGCTTTGCGTGTGCTCCCAGTGAATGATCAACTTTAGGTGTTCCTATCATTCTCGTGACGGTTCTATCACCAATAGTGATGGTTGCAATTTCAGGCGACAGCCGCCGCGGTCTCATTCTGTCAAATGCGTTTGACACAATCCCTTTGTCATTTTGAGCTCTCTTCGCAGTAGAAACCTCCTGGTCTATCTCTCTAGACACAACTTGCCGATCTCCACTCTTGTTGTTCTGTTGCTCGTTGATTCGTGCATTGAAGTCCTGAACATGAACGTCCACATTTTTGGCCTCTTTCGGTAGCTCTTGCCGTTTAGGACCGTCGTTGATATGGCGCATGTCATCGTCCTCATCCATTTCTGATGAAATGTGTTTCTGCTTCCTGATGGCCTCGGCGATCTTCTCTGCTTGTTGCTTGGCAGCTTTCTGCAATTTCATAGGATCTGGGGTTGTTTTTCGCTGCGGTTCATCCTCCCTTTTGCTCGCTACATTACCAAAATGCGCTTTTAACAAATTGGGTGTAAGGTCTTGCTCATCTTCTCCTTCACTTCCACCTGGATCTATGTCTTCTCTTACATTCATGCCTTGCCTGGCTGGAAATTTGATCTGTGATTTCGAATCTGTATCGCTGTCATCGCTGCACTTGGAAACACTCCGGGCCACCGTCCCTTGATGAAAAGCTGGCATCTTCATCACTTGCACCTCAGATTGTGGCACAGTCTGGTCGATGTTATCGAAACGCTCCGTCAACGCCGCCTTCAATTTGTCTGTGAGAGCGGTCGCATTATGCAGGAAAATGGTCCGCTTGTCAGGGGAAACATTGACGTCGTAAGCATTTGTATCCATTTTGAGATCTGCGAATATGAAGGGAGACTGTGACACATTGTAGGACTTATAAACTTCATTGATGGCCTTTGCTATTTGTGGCAGACCACATGGCCTACCGTTGACGAAAAACATCTGACGATCTGGAGTTTGGCGTCCCTCACCAAACACAGGTTTGGAAATATGACCTACCACGCTTACCTTGGTGCAATCAACATCACTTCTGCTCAGCTGCGTCAATGTTGACTGGAAGTCAAGCTTCATGTCCAGTTCGATAAGCTGTGAGAGCATCTTCGCGCCATACACATTGGCAATATTGTCCCTTGTGGTTGCGTTGCCCTTAGTGGAGAAGACGACAGCGCTTCGAGCCTTTGGAATGGTATTCTTAACGGTAAACTTCACTTCTGTAGAAATGCACGCATAGGCATGAAGCAAGCCGAGAACTTTGCCGTATTCTCTCTTAATGTTCTTGCTCAGCTCCTTCTGGCGGACAGGAAGCTTGGCAAACAGATTCTCCACTATAGCCGTCGTGCCTTTTTGTGTGGCAATGAAGCTGGTGGATTTCAGTTTTCCAGATGTCTCGAACTGGAGTCGCTTTCCTTTCGGTGCTTCATGAGCTTGGGCCGTGTTGACCGTAAAACTGGAAAGTGCACATAAAGATGAAAGCGCTTCTCCTCGAAAGCCAAAGGTTTGTAGTTCGGAGAGATCGTCGTACGTTGACAGTTTGGATGTGTAATGTTTCAATGCTAAGCTTTCATGATTTGCTTCAGAGATGCCTGTGCCATTGTCTTGCACCTCTATCGAATCAAGTCCGTAGTTTTTAAAACGCACTTCTATCGTCGTGGCATCTGCATCAAGAGCATTTTCGACCAGTTCTTTGACTACGGAGCACAGGTCGACAATGACCTGTCCTGCTTGAATCTGATGCACAGATTTCGCCTCTATGGGCTTGATCGTGGCGGCCATAACAGCCCATGATGGCTGCAAGATCGGCCAGAGGGGAACGAACTTTTCTAAATGTCAGAAATAGGCAGATATCGTCAAATTTAACTAAGATGTTCAACCTGACTCATTTGGAAGGCACGCGTACGTGACGCGTGTGTCATTAGCGGCATTTGAGACCAAGGCACGAGATTCGCTGGCCAAGTCAAGGTAGCACCCACCATGTTTGCATATCAAGATCATATCTTCCTGATAGTTTGACTCGTAGACGGGTGCCCGAATATTTTCCCATCGCTGCGGAAATTGTGCGCTTTTGGACCTGCTGTTAATTATAGTATTCACTATGGATACTGCTGAGGGTAATGTATTTATGAGTGAGGATAACCAAGCTTTCATTCTGACAACGATCTAACGAATGCTATCACCTTGAGTGATTTCATCGACACTGACACCCTCACACCAGCCTTCGAGCACTTTGCTGCCACCCAGAACTCCAGCTTTGGCTCCGATACCTTTACTTCGGCCTTTGCTCTTGCCAGCCCAGACCTCGAAAAACTTAACAGTCTGGTCACAGCATGCGATTATGAGGCTTCCCTCCTCCTCTGTCCGGCTAGCCCATGTCTCACCTTCTCCTCGAGTTGCATTGCGAATGTTACAATTACGTCTGGGTGGTCTGTCCATCGAGGTACGGTGTGACCAGCGGGTTGTACGAGCACTTGAGAAGCTCGAGTTTTGTGGAAAGCGTTCTGCGCTGGCTTCTTCACGCTCCGCTCGCTCACGATCTCGGACAGCCTGCGAGCCTTGAGATCCGATCGGAATTTGACCTTCTTCTTGGCGATCACTGGCACGGGCGCGGGTCGCTTCCCAGGCTAGGAAACCACTCTCAGATACTTCCTGGTTTTCTGTGGTCGAATCATTCGGTCCTCCAGGGTAGGAAATCGCCCATAAAGCTCTTCCAATCTCGCCATTGGACTTACGCTCCCATGGTATGCTCACTACGCACTCGCAGCTAGGCCAAGCGAACACAGCAATCCTGATGTCGTGTTCAGGTTGCGCGTACCCGAAAGTTGCAACAATCTCACGTCGTGTCGAGCTCCATGACAAGCTCGTTACCTGAGCAAAAACGTTAATGACAGCCAATGTCGAGCCTGATTCAGTATGGTGGAAGTGGATCTGCCGATCGTTGCTACCGCCGCCGGTTGCCAAAAGCGTGGACTGCCATGGCGCATATGCAATCGCTTTCACAGCAGCCGCATGATAGAAGGACTTCTTGTGCATGAACGGCCTACCGCTTATGCCAGGATTTGCCAGACGGTTCTGCAAATTTGGTTGTGTTCGTGGCCCCGTTGGTGGTGTTAGACTCCCCGTATGAACCCTACCAGAAAAACTTCTTTCACGGCTTCTACCTCGTCTTTCGTTGTTAGAAGTTTCGGCTGGCGGTGTCAACGTGTTCAGCGCTGCTGTAACAGGATCGCTCATGCCAAAGTGTTCAATCATGCTGTGACGGCCAGCAATGTAAGGTCGACTCGACGGTAGATCTGTTCTGTCTGGAGACTGTGGAGGCATTGGATACAATGAAGCGGACATGCCATTGGGGGTATGATCCTGCTCGTTCTCGTTCGTCGTGACACCTTCAAGTACGGCGTCGGCCTCAAACAGCAGTGCTGCGTTGTCATTCCCACCACTGACGAATGTCCTGCCATCAGAAGACCATGCAAGGCCGCATATGTTTTGAGAATGTGCATCTAGTTTTGTCAGCAATGTCATGTATCCTGTTGCGAAGTCTGGCCAGTATATGGAATAGTAATATAGACAGCCAGAGTCATCTCCAACCAGCAAGTCCTCACAAGCTACGAGTCTGCTGCTTCCAGGCATTTGCCTGTGGTTAATTGTAGGACGAAATGCCAGGCTACAAGCTGCCCAAGGATGCGGTACCTCAAATCGTGCCTTCTGTTCGAACAGACTCCAGAGTGTGACATGACCGCTGTTACGAGCAACGGCTAGAATGGCTTTGCCACCATTTATCGAAGAGAAGGCAAGAGAGCTTACATAGTTGGCAGGCCTTGATGGAGCGAGGGGAGGATATCTGACGCCGTGGTGTTCTGTCCACAGATATACACGATGTGTGAGCGCGACAGCGAGAGTGCGATTGGTGTAGCAGTAAGCAAGTACCGAGCAATAGAAGTCGTCCTTGAGCCGGGGGGCATCCAAGACTCGGAAGGCCACCGAAGGTACTGCTTTTTCTGGCGTCGCTTTAGAATGGGCTCTGGATAGGTTCTTGCCTGGAGCTTTGTTAGCATCCGAAGACGCTAGACATGTTACGAACTCACACGGCGAGCCTTGCTCTCTAACCCAGGCATTGTTTCTCCAGTCAAAGCTGCTATACCTACTCATGGGAGAGTTTGAGTCTGGCGAAGCTGGAGGGCTGATCGGCAGGACACGACGTGCCTGATCGATATCCAAGGCAAGGGCTAATCGTGCTTGATGTGATTTCGCTTTACTGTCCTCGGTAGCCTTCTCCAAAAACTGTGCTGTGATCATGGGCGCATTTGTGCCACTGGTCAGTATCTCCCCTGTCCCTGTGTTGACGCCTTGGAGTTGAGTAGAAACAGCCGCGAGCCGACCACCTACAGACCATATACCATTCATGCTGACGTATCGGATATTTCTCTCAGCAGGTCTGTAATCCAATGGATGACTTGGGTCCCGAGCATGGACAAATGAAGGCATATAGTGGGGAGCCAAAACGCCGTGGCCATTGCCTGCAATATGGTTTCTCACTTCACGGTGTAGTCCTGATTCACTTACGGAACGAAAAGGATCCTTAGCGAGGTCTCGCTGTCTGAAGTGCCGCTCTCTGGGAGTTAGATGATAAGGACTAAGGCTGGTTCGAAGGGTAGAGCTGGCCTCAGAGATTGGCTGGCGTAATGGTGTGTGGCGGTCGGGCGACTCAAAGCGTTTCGACACGTCAGTCCCTTCCATATTGCATGGAGGTCGATTCCTCTTCTTTGGCTTCTCTTCGCTTGAAGAACGATGTACTCGGTTATGTACCAATGCTCTGGCCTTCTCGCTTGCTTGAAGATCACTTCGCCGGGCTCTCTTCTTAATGGTGGGTAGGCTGAAGACCCGAGTGAGTGCTAATGGGTTGCTCGGACAGCTTGGGCTTCGATCGCCAACGGTACCACAATGCGAGGAAGAAGAAGGAGATTGCGACGACGCAGATGGCGATGATCCAGATGTTTCCTTTATCGAACTTGCCGTCTCCCTTTGCTCCACTGGCATCTTCTGCTTCTTCTCTTGGCGGCAGGATTTGCAGAGCGAGTATTTCCCACATCCTGGAACTCCGTCTGTGGCAGTATTGACAAGGGAATCTGCGTACTGAACAGTATCTCCAGAATTCCTTGAGTCGTGCGGTCCAGCGCGGTGCACCATGATGTTGGTAGTCGGATCGGAGCCAGGTTGTGCAAGAGATTAGTACAAGAGTCATCAATGACAAAACAGAAACTAGAAAACAATGAATGTAACAGTAAACATGCTGATCGTTAGTGTAAAACTCGTTTGTTGAAGCACGCGGGTGTGCTACGTGCCCAAGTCTTCTTTGAAGATTGCCTGATTGCATTTACCGTAACTGCTACTTCTCCTTCATTGATCGTACCTTCCTTCATCTTTGCTATACCGACTGAACTTTCACCGTATCATCTTTTCTTTCCTAAGGCAACAACCCATTTCAGAGGTTCTAGATTATGGCCAGCGTTAGTTTTTATGACCTGACGGGTTGCTCTTGAAGGTTAACGAACACAGCACGGAGTTCCGAGGAGCGCTACGCGAGAACAGCGCAGCGTCGAAGCTAGGCAGAAAGAGCTGCGTGAAATTGAGCAGTATCAATCTCTTGTCACGGAAATTCGACAAGGTGTAGGTCTGTGGCTTCCATCATCAGTACGTATCGCTGAATGTATGAAAGGTTGAGAAGAAAGATCTTTCGCCCGAATTGCTCGATAAGACCTCCGCCCTGCTGAAGAAGAACCCTGAATACTACACCATTTGGAACGTTCGGCGACTTATTTTTGCCAACGAGTTCGACAATCTAGTCAATCAAGTACAAAATCAGCATCTCGAAGAAGACAAAAAGCAATCACAGGTGCTTGATATTATTAATCATGATCTGTATTTTCTGTTTCCACTACTTTTGGAATACCCAAAATGCTATTGGATATGGAACCACAGACTATGGCTTTTGAATCAAGGCTCATTCTATCTAACCCCTGGAGGGGCTCGGGCATTGTGGGATGATGAGTTGACGCTAGTCAGTAAGATGCTCACTCGTGACAGCAGAAACTTCCACGGTTGGGGATATCGACGGACGGTAATTGAGAAGCTCGAGAGTGACGAGCTCAATGGACAGAGTCTCTCCCGAGCAGAATATAATTACACCACCAAGATGATAGGGCAGAACCTATCCAACTTTTCCGCTTGGCACACTCGCAGCAGATTAATTCTCAAGATCCTCAATGAGGAAAATGCCGATGCAGTGGAACGGAAGCAGATGCTGGACGAGGGTTGGTGATTCACGGTGCATATTTCCTCAGCATACTGACCTTTGTAGAACTCAAGTTGATCCACAAAGCCTTGTTCGACCCGTACGATCAGTCATTATGGTTTTACCACCAAAACCTTATGAGCAATTTTGATCCTGATACTTGTCAGAAGGCCATGGCTCCGGGACTATCCCAAGCAGAGAAGGTTGCATACGTGCAAGAGGAGCGAGAGTTTGTGGAAGATCTTATCGAAGACGCAGCAGATAGCAAATGGGTTTATCAAGCACTGATGGATTGTGTCCTCATAGAAGGAAAGCTTACTGGTGGCTTGTCGGCCGAGATGAACAAGAACGTGCAGACATGGCTAGAAAAGTTGAAAGAGCTCGATCCTCTGCGGAGCGGTCGATGGGCAGATGTACAGCACACGATATTGAGGAGGACGGTGTAGACTCTTTGTTCGCAAGACAAGATTCCATGTATCAGCTCCATTGGCAGTGTCTCATGCTTAGAATAGAGTACCAAGCCAAGATGACGAGCATGGGCATTTTAGATCTGAAACAAGTCTGAGGGAGGCAGACATGTGATGATCCCTGAGGATGACGCTTATAAGTGGTTAACGGGTGTAGACATTGGCTGGCTGTTTCAGAGTGCTTCAAGGCTTCAGGCCTGTGGCTGTCGGGAGCAGGCCAAGTGGCTGAAAAAGGAGCAATGGCAGTGGTCCAGGGCAGGTGCTTGCGCGTCGATCAAGTTTGCTTAGTGCCCTGCAAGCCTCACGCCGTCTTAGGCCGACTCCATTCACGAAGGCAGTTGCCTCTGAGAAGGGTGCATATGGTGTGTCAAAATACTGCATCATGCACACGACAGGTTTCAAAACATTCTGCATTTTGTCAACAGCATCATAATTTGAACGTCTACAGTATACAGTCAAGAACACGCAAGTTACAACTGCTCTCATCATACCACCTGCCTTCGCAAAACCCTCATATCCCAAATTTGGTTGTGCAGCACTACGCTTGATCTTACAGCGGACTTTGTGCCAGCTTGTTGAGCACGTCTCCCATTCGTTAACGGAGAATATACAACCACGAACACATCAGAGAAAGAGCAGCTTCCATTAATCTCACAACGTGGAATCCACCCTGGCTGTTGTTCTTGTACATGAAACTCAACATCCTAAGCCTTTCGGAGTGGTGCAGGCATCATGGCGGACAACTCAGTGACGAGCAAGAGTGCTGATCACTCAGAGCAAGAGGATGTATGTCCTGGACAATGGTGAAGATAGCTGAGGATGACTACTGACTCTCAGCAGTTTGAAGACGCTCCTGATACATCTAGTCGACCTCAATCCCCTTCCAAACCGAACGTTTCGAACGAGCAGCCACCCTCTCCCTTGTCCGATGGAGCGTCCTCCCGTATTAGACCACAGAGCGGGGAAAGTGCAGTATCAGAGCTCGGAAAAGAGGATCATGTTGTCACAACTGCTGCAACCGCTCAGGTAGCAACTGCTGTTCCAGTATTTCGAACAAGGACACAATCCCAGGTCTCAAATGTATCGGAGCAGAAGAGGAAGTCATCCGCTACTGCTGAACAGACAGAACATCTTTCGGCCAAGTCGAGATCGCAATCGATCGACCAACGAGAGGTGGCTGTCAAAGACCTGCCCATGAAGCCTCCACCACGACCCTCCCGCTTTCCTAATTTCTCGGCCTCCTTACCATCTGTGCCTTGGGCTACCCAGTCTAAGCCTACAAATGTTCGATCGCCGTCACCTCAACCGCCGCCCAAAGATCCACCTGCGCCAGCCAAACGAAACACTGCGTTTGGATGGCTCAGCCGTGCGACCACGGCTTCTAAGGATACGAGCAAGTCTCCTCCGTTGCCTCCACTGCCTCCCAAACCTCCTGCGGATCGGAGGGGGACCACTGCATCATTGTCGACACTGGGAAGCAGTCAGGACCTTATGTTAAAAGCGATAGACGAAGGCCAGGAAAACGGGGGTCGCAACCCGGCGAGAAACTCTCTCAAGGAGCGCTTCAAACTGCTCCGTATGCGAGAGGAGGTGGGCATTTCAAACCACGAAGATGCAGAGAGTAGTGAAGGAGGCGCCGTAGCAAGTCCGACTGGCCGTTCAACAAGCCTGAGCATAGGCGTAGCCAGTACGGGTCCTGTGGCATATGACAAAGATCCTGGACCGATGTCCCCCGCCCTCCAGATTCCACCAAGTCCAGCTCCTACGATCGACAACAACTTGGCCCCGGGAACCGTTTCCGGTTTCTCGGTGGCAGCGGTGGACTCGGCCGTACCAATTGATTGGGATTTCTGGCAGACTGTCGTCAATGAGGGGCCTCAAGCTGTGGCTCGAACGAGTCCGGAAGAGTTGACTGCTGCTATTGCAAGCGGCATTCCAGCCACGATAAGAGGTGTCATTTGGCAGGTTCTTGCTAGTAGCAAGAATGAAGATCTTGAAGCTGTTTACTACGAACTCAAAGTTAGAGGCACAAAAGACGAGATACCCCTTGCTGCTTCACCTCCACCAGGACCACCGTCACAGGACACGAAGGAGAAAGAGTCTACAGTCTCATCAAGGTCGTCCGTAAGGTCGGAACAGTCAACGCCTGCAACAAGCACCAATGTGCCAATATCGCCTCCGTCTCCTCCCCAGGAACCTATAGACTCCACCAAGGATGCCAAAGCTCAAGCGCAGGTAGCTGCTGATCGCGCTCAAAGAGCCAAAGAGGATGCAACGGCCCTAGTCAAGCTGGAGAAGATGATCCGGAGAGACATGGGCTCGAGAACTAGTTACTCTAAATACGCAGCAGCAGCCGGTTTTCAAGACGGGCTATTCAACGTATGCAAGGCCTATGCATTGTTTGACGAAGGTGTAGGCTATCCTCAAGGCATGAACTTCATCATCATGCCAATGCTGTTCACCATGCCAGAGGAGGAAGCTTTCTGCTTACTCGTGCGACTCATGAACAGATATCAGCTTCGCGAATTGTTTATACAGGACATGCCGGGGCTACATTTACATCTGTACCAGTTTGAACGCCTACTGGAGGACCTCGAGCCAGCACTTTATTGCCACCTCAACCGCAGAGGTGTCACACCCAAACTCTATGCCACACAATGGTTCCTCACACTGTTTGCCTATCGACTCCCGCTACAGCTAGTGATGCGGGTATTCGACCTCATCCTATGCGAAGGTCTGGAAGGGGCTATACTCAAGTTTGGCATGGCCTTGATGCAAAAAAATGTCGTCACTTTGCTTGAAATGAACGATATGCAAGCGTTGACAAATTATCTAAAAGAAAAGCTCTTCGATGTTTACATAGACGCCTCTCCCACCTCAAAATCAATTCTTGAATCTGGCTTTTTCGGCAGCTCAGGAGGTTCTGAAAACGACATTTATCGGGCTGACCTACTTGTGCAGGATGCATGTTCGGTAAAGCTCACACCTGAGATGCTCACAAGATATACGACGGAGTGGGAAGAGAAAACAAAGGCGGAAAAGGCTCGAGAAACCGAGCTTGAGAATCTGAGAACCGATACCGCCACCAAGGCAGCACAGATCAAGTCTCTTGAAAAGCGAGCCGAGAAGTCGGATGCTGAACACATCGAAATAGCCAATGAGCTTGTCAAGCTCAAGGTTGAGAACCAGGATTTGATTGATGAGAACGAAACCCTCAAAGGTCAGGTTGAGGAGCTTCGCAAGGTCGCGGCGAGCGAAGCCGCGAATGTGGAGGAGCGTATGCGTGAGGGCACAGAGAAAGTCATGCAGCGCAATATTGAGGTTCAGAACGAGAATCGGCATATGGAGGAGCAAATGGCAGAGATGGAAAAGGAACTTGTGGAGATGAAGATGAAGTATGCAGAGGTAAGTCATGTCCCGTTCGCCAATAAACTACCAGACACTAACAATCTTGCAGCTCAATGCCGATCACGAGGCTCTCAAACAGCGATGGACGGATCTACGCAAGGCCATAGAGTGAGCCTACACGGGTCTCTTTTCCTCAACAATGTCCTTTTTATTTTGGTTCAGAGATACCCCCAAAGACTATGTGCACGATGATGTATAACACGAAGCTGCATATCCGCAGTGACGAAGTAACGGCATACCTACTATCATGTATAGCATAGCGAGGTCAAATAGTTGAAGTGGCATAGACATGTGGGAACAGGTGTATTCTTGGATTGTCGAGCACGCTTAGCGGTGCATAAAAGTAACAACTTGAGCAACCATAAGAATGTGAACGCTTTAGCAACTCTTGATGATGACGCGAATGAAAGCGTAGCCTCAGGCTCATTGCACAATGCCTCGACAGGGATAGTGAAGATCACACCAGGAAATAGCCATTGTAGCAAATGTCAGGGGCGAGGCAGCCATATCCACAGGTGAATTTAGCAGTCTTCAGGAAATGTATCTACATCTACCTATCTTCATATGCCCAGGCACCGCTCGAAAATGCGAGGTGATCATCAATGTGCTCCGAAGCTGGATGTACAAATCTTCATCCCAAATGCATTCAAATCATAACTTCACTCTCCCGCCCTTCAACTCCTCCCACTCCTTCTTGGCAAACGGCACATACGCCGTCCCGCCCGGCGGCAACCAGTAGATACTGTCGCTGCTCTGTGGGCCGTTCTTGATTTTATCCAGATCCACGCCCTCGGCTTTCAGCTTGCCCTTCTGTATCTTGAACGTGCCTGTGTAGTCCAACTCTTTCACCACCCGCACGAAAATCGGGACCGCGTACCTCGGCAACGTCTGTATCGCGTGTCGCGCCAATCCGGCCCAATCGACGTTCTGCTCTGTTACGCCTTCAGCAAGTACCACCGCTGCCAGTCCGCATCGTCCGTCTGCATGCGGCACCTGTACCCCGACCACGTTCGTCTCTGCGATACTAGGATGCCGTCCGAAGACGTCTGCAACTTCATTCGTGGAGACGTTTTCGGATTTCCATCGGAAGGTGTCCCCTAGGCGATCTACAAAGTATACTGTCCCGTCCGCTTCCTGGCGCATCATGTCCCCGGACTTAAACCAGATATCGCCTTTCTCAAACAGATCCTTCTCCCATCGCTTCCCGCTCGCTGCCGGGTTGTTGTAGTATCCCTTGAAGAGTGTATCTTTGAGGCTTGGATCAACAAGCTTGTGCACGACTTGTCCAGGCTCGCCGAGTCCGACCTCGATCGCGAAGCCTGTGACTGGATCGCGTGCGATTTCTTCAGTGTCTACGTCCATTTTGATGCGCTTTTCGTTTTTGTTGTTAAGCAGGTGCCAGATGAGCCCACGCTTGCCAATGGCGTTGACACCAAAGGGGCCGGCGTTGTAATTGAAGGACCCGCCTAGGCCGTCCGTGGCTGCGTACAGTTCGTTGATGACGGGAATGTTGAAGCGTTGACGGAATTTTTCCCAGACGTCGGGCCGCATCCCGTTGCCCCAGGCCATGTGCAGACTGTGCGTACGATCTAGAGCATCTGCTCGGGGTGGGATGTTGACGAGATATCGACAGAGCTCACCGACGTATTGAAGGATGTTTGCTTTTGATGCGTGGACCTCAGGCCAGAAGGTGCGGTGGGAAAACTTGCGGCTTAGGACTACTGTGGTGCCGGCGTGAATTGAGGGCGTTACGCACAAGCCGTGTGCAGCGCCGTGGTAGAGAGGAAGGCAGGTGTACATCATATCTGGGCCACGATCGGACCGGTATTTTGATTGCTGCGAAAGGCCGAGGTAGAGAGAAACGCCACGACCGGTGTTGAGTTCGCGGCCACGAAGCATGATTGTGCCTTTTGGAAGGCCGGTTGTGCCGCTGGTGTAGATCAGTGAGCAGGTATCGTCGGGGAGAAAATTGGTTGTGCGGTCTTTGGGCGGTCGAGTGGCATATTTGCCGGAATTGGCAAAGGATTCGAAAAGGGATTGATTGTAGTAGCTTATTCTGACATTGTTCGAGGCCAGCTGGTCGGCGCAGGGGTCTACCAAGTTACGGACGTCCTCGTCGGCGATCACATAGCGGGATTCGCAGAGTTTGACGCTGTGGATTAGTGGTTCTTTTGTGAGATTGCAGTTGATGAAAGCTGGACAAGCGCCTACTGCTTCGAGGCCAAACCAGAGGAGGAGGTATTCAGGGCTATTACCGCCGTCTATAGCCACTATTTCATGCTTTTGAATGTCGAATTCTTGAATGAGCCAATTGGCTACTCGTCCTATCTGCTCAAAGAATTGCTTGTAGGTATACGTTCGGTCTTCAAAGACGAGGAAGATGTTCTCTGCTGTCTTGGCGTTGCTGGCCCAGTATTCGAAGTTGTGATATATCAGCATACGGTTGTCTTTCATCCGCTCTTCGATGAATTTCTGGGCTGCTGTTGAGACGTTTGCCAAAGAGCCTGAGGCCAGGTCATGTCGAATAAGGAATTTCGCATCGGCGTACATGGCTCCCAGCGTTGCCGCCGCCAGGCCGGCTACTGCAGTCGTTACTGCTCAGCATTGTTAGCATTTTTTTTTCTTCGTTGTTAAGCAGAGTGTTTGACTACTCACGAGCCATAATTGCGCCTTAATTGCTAGGTGATGCCGATGTCCTCCTCAGGGTTTGACGTTGGAGTGCACAGAACAGTGAAGACTGTGTAGAACTTGAGAACACCGACACCATCCATTGTTCTAACTTGCATATCGTGCTTATTCAAGCAAGTTTCCCTGGTCGGGCGTCCAAGCCGAGGTCTGATCTGCTCGTGATGAAGCATAAATCGTCCCCCGCATAAATAGACCTTGGTTGCCTAGTTGAGCTTCGGTTGTGAGTGATGCTTCTGCGTACCATGCCCTAAACAGCTTAGAAGTGTGGGTAACGAAAGCTTCATTCTCGCATGTAGCATGATGCTTCTCGCAGCTCCAACCAGCTTGCCAACCTGGCTATCAAAAGTACCTTCTGTGTCGCAACGAAACACGATAAGACATATATTACCATTCATCATCCCTAGAGATTATACCAAGACAGCTCAGTTCACGATAATTGCCCTCCTGTTCAGAAAGCTTGATTCAGCGGTGGTGCTGATCACGTCTTCATCGTTGGCCGACGTTATGTCCCTTCTGGAGGTCTGTTTGAATAACATGCGGCACTCACTTGATTGTAATCTCCAACGTGTTCCGAACTGAAGCGAACTGCAAGGCTACTGGGATGAAATGAAGCATAGCACATTAGCTCTTGATGTGCTTGAGAAGCAATTTTCATTCGCATGAGCTAAAGCTCAGAGGCCAAATCAAAACGTCTTCTGCAAATTGCTATCAAACAAAACAAAAGCAGAAGGCCTCCGCCAGCGCCATGCTAAAAGACAGATCAAGCCGCCACGCTCAATCATCCCCCAGGACTCGAGTCCTGGTCTCTTGGCCAGCAAACAGACACTACCACCGCCGCCGCCACCACCACTACCACCACCAAGCCAACCCCCAGGCTCAGATCTCCTTGAGGAGATCTTCACCCAGGAGCCCCTCCACTCGGGCACAGAACTCCTCGTCCTCGTACTCATTCAGGTGCTGAGCCGAAGCCCAGACACCCTTGTGAGGCAGAGGAGCCATGCACCACGCGAGCTCCCTCCCACCTAGCGCCGGCATCACTTCGGCTTTGGTCTCCCACTCCCCCTTCATCTTCCTCCTTGCCTTCGAATGCTCTTCCTTTAGAGCAATGGCACGCTTTTGTGCCTTGATCTGGTCAGCCAAGATATTGGCTCGATGGTCTATGTACTCTTTGTATGTTTGAGGAAAGAATGGCGAGTTCTTGGCAACGGAGTCCGGTCTGGCTACCTTGCGCCTCAGACGGTCGAATCTCTCTCGTTCTGTGAATTCGAATGCCTTCCACACCACGCTCTGAGTATAGCCGTCATTGCTGGTCGTCGACCTGGCGTTGATAGTGCTCATAGCGCCAATGTAGGTGGAGTGGGCTCGGGGAGCTCGAGGAGCTTCGGAAGGGGGAGAGCTGGTAGGTAGGGCAGACTGTCTCTTTGTTAATAGATTGTCTGGAGCTATTTGTGCTATTAACTTACCATTTGAATGACGTGAGATTCCCGGTACTCAAAGAGGAGAATGAGCAGATTCAATGATCGATGCTTTGAACAGCGAACAGACAGGTGCACTTAGGAACTGGTACTTGATCGGTATGTCGATGGCTGAGCAGATTCGTTCTGGTAGGTTTGATACTAGAAGATCGGTTCTGACCTCCAGTCGAGTCGGGTAGGTTGACAAGTTTAGATCATGGGCTGTGTACCTGATCGGTTGGAGGTGGGTGGTTATGTCTGCTTTTTGGACGGCGAAACAAAGTGTGTTAGACGAGCATAAGACAACCTGCTGTTCTTGTTCTTACTGACAGCTGATATAAGACAAGACTACGTTCAGACCATTCCAATGACCTAATCATGCTTGCTCAGGTTGCAAACAAAGTACATCCCTGAAACCAGCCTGCAGTTGAGCCATGTCACAGAGTACGAAGGAATCTGCACGTTCGACTTTGGAAGGTACTTGCTTCTGCAAGCTTGAGCGGCATCTCAGCCATCACTGTGTTTGACAGAGGCTGTGACAGGTGCAACGATATTCGTATCCCGAGATTTCTGGTGACAGAATTTGGACTATTGTGGCATCCAGCGCAGACGGAATTCAATTCAACCAGGCAGTACGGACGGACATGCAAACAGCTTGTCTGCAAATTCTTGGAAGCTTTGACACGATGAGTGGTTCACCCTGTTAATAAGAGAAATTTCTGTTTATCACCGCAGATCTGGGCTAGCATTTGTGTCGATATCCGGGGAGCAGTCCATTTGTCCTCGGACAGGATTTGGTCGATAGCGTGAGAGGGGCTGTCGGCAGGTGTCGGGAAGCTTTGGGTAGCCATTCCATTCTGAACTATCTAATTTATCCCGGCTGCTGTTGTGAAGATATCGACTTGAACTCAAGGCCTCTCACTATACTGTCATGGTGATTCGTTCAAATAGTGAGTGAAGGATCAACATAAACCCGAGATAGAAAAGGGGGATTTGTGATCCGTGACAAAACGCGATAGTTTTTAGTTCAAAGAAGTGGATTGATTCTGCTCTCGATCTGAATACTGTATGAGCGAAGGTTCAAGAAAGTGGCAGACAGAGGTTTCAGATAATTGAGGCTATATGTCAAAGTTCTACTGAATAGATATTATCAGGTAAAAGTCACGTGCAGCATTGCTTAAAACTTACGCGTGTTGAATTCCACGAAGCGATCTTGAAAGGACACTCTTGACGGACTTGGTATCGAACAGTGAATAGCTTTTCGTAGCAATTAAAAAGTTGCAAGATTATCCGACAGCCCCATATAGATGTGCAAAAGGGAGCTGCTTAGAAGACGAGGAAGTGCCACAAATGAGAATGATGATTAGTTTCACATTTCTGAATTGAGGTACAGCAATTGAGGGACGTGTACACACTGTTCTCAATTCTACTTGGACACCAAGTGACCATCATGCCGGCAATTGTTTTAAATTCAGAGTTCGACACTGAGCCTTCCAAAGCAGCAGTCAATCCATTGCCGAAACTGCTCCAGACCCCAGCTGGGCTTGCTCTTATCGAAATCCAAGGTACAATTCACGCGCCTCTTCAAGACTCTACCTCTTCTTCGACTCTAGACAATACTACGTCAGTGTCAATGCAAGTGGGACGACTCGAATTTCCCCTCTACGATGGTCAGGACGCAAAAGAAGGTCCTTGGATGAAGAAAGCATATCTCTATATAGGGAAACATCAACGTCTGAGTGGCGAAGTAAAGAAGCTTCCAAAGGCATTTTTGGTCCTCACGAAACGTCAGGGAAATCTCGCAGTCTCAAAAAACCATTCAGCAGTGAGCAGTGAGCAAGGGCAGGAGCACTTAGACATTATGGCGGTGGTCAAATACAAGATCTTGTTTGCGAGCAGACCTGAGCCAGTAGCGTCCTGATCCGCCAGAGCGGGGGTACATACATATCAAGTCAGGTTAACAGCGGAGTTCGGTTTTCCGCCGCCAAACTCAATGTGTGCGAGATTTGTACGTGCGTTCAATTCGACTTGCAGACACTCCTGGTAAATCCAAACACACTGACAAGAGATGCTGGTCAAATCAGTCAACGACTATGAGTCCCAGATATTCGCCGTCGCTAATGGTTTTGTTTCTCAGCGATGATAGAACATGAAGACGTCTAATACTTAGACTAATTGCCAGCATTGAGATCGAGGCTGAGGAACAGCTAAAGCAATTCGGGGAACCAGCGAAAACTTCACTCGTCGCATCACGGTACCCTCAGTTCAAGTACTCATTACAAGGTTAGTGTCTTGCAGTCCTGTTGTGCAAGTCATTTCGGTTGCGTATTCAGCAAACAGCTAGGCGTTTGACATATGGATGTCTGATTGGATGGCAAGTCACAACCAAATCAAGGATTTGAGTATGCTGCACAGCCTGATCAACTGAATATGGCTGTTCGTTGTCAATCTTGATGAATGTGGACCTGAAGTCAGCGGAAACAGTCACACTCAAAATCCTCGAGACGACGACAGTCTCGGTCGCACTCTCGGGACTTCTTCGGTGAGTTGCTTGTTTCGCATTATGCATAGGGCTTTGGTCTTTCGATATGTCAGCCGCTGCAGAGCCCTTGTCCTAAGACTCGGCATTCTTGATATAGCACAGGTTGTTGTGATTATTCACGTTCTTGCAGTCTCATAATAAATTGCATTGTGCTACCAGTCTTCGTAGAGCAAATCATAGATCATGAACTGCGGGAAACTCGTCTCCACAACTCGGAGGATTCTCTCCTTCCAGAGATGCGGAGAGTTGCTCATCGGTTTACCGCTCCTCGAGTAAAACACGAGCAACCTTGGTGCAATGCAGGAATCGCTTCTTCCCATAACAACAAAGTCTTTGATTGGCCTATGGCCGGCAATTTACACCTTTTCTGGGAGTATGCCAACACGGAAATCTCAAACTCATTCTACATAGGTGAACATTGATCCAACTTTACTGTTCTCCCTTACTTCGCTTCGCATTGCAAGTTCCAATGAAAGGTAATTTGAAGCTCGTGTTGGTGGTACATAGTTGTCGGTGACCTTGCCTCTGTGACAACACGAGCTCGCATAGACAAGCATAACGCCGGCACGATCTATGTCATTTCAAGCCCCAACCTCACTCGCTGGAGCACTTGCTGCATATGAGGATCGGCGCAAGTCTCTACGGAGTACACCTTCTGCAAAGGCCCCCATAAGCTCGATACATCAGGAACACATCCAACCCCAGTCGACTGAAGCGATCTATAAACGAACACTTCCGTCTTTACATTTCTTGAGATGGAGACCTCTTTATCACCCACAAGCTCCAGCGGGTTGGATGAATGATCCATGTGCACCCGGTTTTGATCCCACAACCGGTCTGTACCATCTCTTCTTTCAGTGGAACCCACGACGGAACGAGTATGGAGCTGTTGCTTGGGGGTCAATTTGTTGGGGCCATGCTGTTTCCACCGATATGGTAAATTGGACTATAGATGGCAAGCCGTCGGTCAAACCAGGTGCATGGTACGACAAGGAGGGTTGTTTTACGGGTTGTATGGTCCCAACCGGGCCGGATGGAAAGCCAGGAATGACACTCTTCTATACAGGCGTCAGCACACTACCTCTGCATTATACTTTGCCATATAAGAATGGCACGGAGACGTTAGCGATATTCCAGCCTGGCACATCTGCAGACTGGGTGAAGACAAGAGGAAATCCGATCCTACCTGAACCACCGCCAGGTATTGGTGTTTCAGGTTTTCGAGATCCATTTGTGGCCCGATGGCCCGACATAGATGTTATGCTTGGGCAACCTTCTGGCTCAGCGTTGTATGGTCTGTTATCTGGAGGCATCAAAGGTCGGACACCAACAGCATTTCTATACGCAGTCAATCCCGAAAAGCTAACGCAATGGGTATATCTGAGCTCGATGATAGATATCGGCTTAAACCACAACATATCGAGATGGTCGGGTGACATGGGTATCAACTGGGAATGCGCCAACTTCATGACACTTACAAGTCCCGTTGATGGCAGCAGCAGAACCTTCATCGTTGTCGGTGCCGAAGGATCGGACTCAACACATCCGAACTCGACCTTTGCTCAGTATCCCCAACCGATGACGAAGTTTCCAAGAAGCGAGAGATCACTGCAATGGATGTGCGGGAGACTTCGAGGTGGACCTGAGAGGGACGGCAAGCCAACACCGCTGATGGATTATGTCTCCGGTGGTCGCTTCGACCATGGGCTGATGTACGGTGTCAATTCTTTTACTGATCCTAGAAGCGGCAAGCACATTGCTTATGGTTGGGTGACTGAGGAGGATCTACCTCAGAGCTTAGTCGACCGCCAGAATTGGTCAGGCATGATGTCGTTACCTCGCGATCTCAGCCTGATCTGCATTAAGGGAGTTACTGGTGCTCTCAAGTCTGACCTCAAAGAAATTACATCATTCGAAATCAAGCCTGAAGGCAATGGTCGCTATACCGTCAGAACGCTGGGCATTTCACCTTTGTCGTCCTTAGAAGCTCTCAGAAAGGGGGCGAGGCAAGTAAAGGTCTCGACCCGGCATGCTCTTTCCATAAACTCAAGGATAGGGCTCGACGTGCAAACATGCAGATTTGAGCTCGCAGCAGTCTTCAGCGTGTCCGACCATTGCCGGAGAATTGGCCTGAGTATCTATCACAACCAGAACCTGGATCCAGAATCAGCAACGTCGATATACTTGACCATCGAGAATGAAACGTTGATGATCGATAGACCTGATTCAAGTCAGATTAACCCTGACATACACACATATTCTGAAAGAGCGCCATTCACGTTACTCAACATCACACAGCCAGATGGATCAGTAAAGAGGGAGCAGTTGGAGGTACGAGCTTTCTTCGATGAATCGGTGCTTGAAGTCTTTGCAAATAATAGATGCACATTTGCGACGAGGATATATCCTGCCACGAAACGATGTTGGGGTATTAGATTTTGGGCTGATGATGAGACAGGCCAGTCAAGCTTGGTTGCTGCAAAAGCATGGGATGGCCTGAGAGCTGATATAAGGGTGGAATAGTTCAAGATTTGAACGACCATTAGTTCTATAGCCGCTCCTCGACGACCTTCTTTAGTACCGCTTCTCGCATTGTAACAATTCACCTAGATGAAAGAAAGCACGCCTATCACGACTTTCAGTGGTCAAAAAGGTGAAAGTTAGCACGTGGAGTTCGCGCTGGTAGTGGGCAGCCGCATCTGCGCTGCACCTGAGAGTTTGGCGTCAAACCAATCGGGTAAGCTCTGTCAATGCCATCATTCTTTTCCTTGGCTGCGGCAGAAGCTATCTTTCATCGACACCAGCCTGCATGTTTTGTGCATATCAAATCACATCTCACTACACACAGGATCCTAGCTCAGCTTGCCAGGATTTCTTGTGTCTCCCAGACCCTACATCTACCGTTCTCTTGAAATCACGAGTTTCCTCTACACGACAGCAGTATCTGAGACAAGATGGCGCCCTCAGCAGAAGCTGGCCTTGACGCCCGCATGACATCGATAAAGCCACGACTGAAGTACAATACTATTGGTGGCATCAACGGCCCGTTGGTCATCCTTGACAATGTCAAATTTCCTAGATACAACGAGATTGTCAGCTTGACCCTGCCAGATGGGTCAGAACGAAGTGGTCAAGTGCTTGAGGCGAGAGGAAACCGTGCTGTCGTGCAGGTGTTCGAGGGAACGACTGGTATCGATGTCCAGAAGGTACATCTGCAGAAATGCGAACTCGAATATAAATAGCTGACTTGATGGCAGACGAAAGTCGAGTTCACAGGACACAGCTTGAAGCTCGGTGTGTCAGAAGACATGTTGGGTCGAGTGTTTGACGGCTCCGGAAGAGCTATTGATAAGGGTCCTAAAGTACTAGCTGAGGACTATCTTGACATCAATGGCAGCCCTATCAACCCGTACTCGAGAGTGAGCAATCTCAACACATATCCTGCTGCTGGAAGAAATCTAACATAGAGCAGGTATATCCCGAGGAAATGATCTCGACAGGTATCTCTGCCATCGACTGCATGAACTCCGTGGCTCGTGGTCAGAAAATCCCTATCTTCTCGGCTGCAGGTCTTCCTCACAATGAAATTGCCGCTCAGATCTGTCGGCAGGCAGGTCTAGTGAACCAGCCAACCAAAGGCGTACACGATGGACACGAGGAGAACTTCTCTATCGTCTTCGGTGCCATGGGTGTAAACATGGAAACTGCACGATTCTTCCAGCGAGACTTCGAAGAGAACGGATCCATGGAGCGTGTCACGCTTTTCATGAACTTGGCTAGCGATCCTACCATCGAACGTATCATCACCCCTCGACTTGCCCTCACAACAGCCGAGTACTACGCATACCAACTCGAAAAGCACGTCCTCGTCATCCTTACAGATCTGACATCATACTGTGACGCTTTGCGAGAAGTGTCTGCTGCTCGAGAAGAAGTGCCAGGTCGTCGTGGTTATCCAGGTTATATGTATACTGACTTGTCCACCATCTATGAAAGAGCCGGCCGTGTCGAGGGCCGAAATGGTTCCATCACCCAAATACCTATCCTGACTATGCCTAACGATGATATTACACATCCAATTCCGGACTTGACTGGGTATATTACAGAAGGCCAGATCTTCGTTGATCGACAACTGGACAACAAGGGTATCTACCCACCAATCAATGTCCTGCCATCGCTCTCTCGACTCATGAAGTCTGCCATTGGGGAGGGTCTGACGCGAAAAGACCATGGTGACGTCTCGAATCAGCTGTATGCCAAGTATGCCATCGGTCGTGATGCTGCATCCATGAAGGCTGTTGTGGGTGAGGAAGCTTTATCCTCAGAAGATAAGCTGGCGTTGGAGTTCTTGGAGAAGTTCGAGAAGAGCTTCATCGCGCAGTCACCGTATGAGAAGCGAACGATTTTCGATTCATTGGACCTTGGTTGGAACTTGCTCAGAATCTTCCCTAAGGAGTTGCTTAACCGAATACCCGCCAAGGTGTTGGACGAATTTTACGCTCGAAAGGGCAAGAAAGGGGGGAACAAGGATACCAAGGATAACACGAAGGATGACAAGAAGGTGAACGGTGAGCAGGAGGATCTGTTGGGATGATTGTGTTTATCTGTTCTCCCTACTAGATATGATAACGGAGTCAAACAGCCTAGTGTTAGCTTTTAGTCTATAGTCGGCTGCTCAGACGATAATATGATATTGGGACCAGTCTTTCGCGTAACGTTACCGACGAGAAACCACGATAGTCAAATGTGCGAACTAAGTGATCAGGCCAACTTCCTTTCAAGGTTACTGAATCCTCCACCAATCGCAGTTTAGCTACCGAATGCTCGAGGCACTATGCAAATTGCAACACGCTTCTCTAACGTTCAGCCGGGCATTGGACACGTATTCAAACTTGGAATCGTTGAGAAGTTGAAATACTCCTGTATCGCTTATTGTCTGTTATGTAGTGGAGCCAAATGTACCTTCTGCCTGCTGTTCTAGAATGCCCATGCACAGACTGATGCCTTCTGAGCAGTGCGCTCCGTGCAGATTCAAATCATGACCAGCTTAAGCGTGCACTGTTATTCCTCGCATGCCTAAAGTAAAATTTCGATGCACGATATGTAGCCCCAACAGCGACATAGATCTCCATATACACAGGAAGTTTCTAAATGCGCAGAACTCAGACGTGGCTTTGAGCCAGAGCATAGCAAAGATCTTACCTTATCTAAAGACTTCGTGAGACTCTTTCTTATTGTGAATATCTGATATTGAAGTAGTAGACCTCACTTATCCTGGGAATAATCCTGAATTATACCAGTTTTTGATCCAGCATATAACATTGTGCATGAGATTTGCATTTGAGTCCAGAAACAGTAAAAACCGATAGGCTTAGACGTCATCCCGCTATCCGAATAACCCCCAGCTGCCGTTCCGGCCTTTAATTGTAAAGTCTTTATGATTTTGAGCGGTACGTCTCTTGGGTGAAGTTGGTTCAGGATTATTCATCTCAAGGTTTGCGATCCTTGAGGCCAGACAGTGCTTTCAGTTTGAGGTGGGGCATGAAAGAAGAAACCCTAACCTCAAGCGCCAGGCTAGACTCCATCAGAAACAAAAGTTCCTTGCCAAAAGGAGCAATGCGAAACTGTGGGACTGGCGTGCTATGTATCTCACCTTTAACATTCCACAAAGCAGAAAAAAAATCAGGAAAAAAAGTCACATACTTTCAATGCACTTCAGCAACACTATCTCTAAGATATAACTATTTTTCGATCATACGAAGCCGCCACCAAACTCGAGCTCAACACCTTAGTGGAGCCTGCCAAGCACTTTGTGATAGGCCATGAAGTTCTCCAAAAAATTGGTTCACATATCAAGCCCTTGGCTTTCCAACCCCAAACAGTTTCCATTCTGAACTCCGAGTCAACCGCGACACATCGATATCTCGATATCTAGCCATCGACTCTACTCATCACTATATTAATTATTAGCGACAGCATTATTGATTGAGAGAAATTTTCATCGATGAATCATGGGGGAGTGGGCCTGCACATGAAATTTGATGTTTAGGAAAGGTGCTATGGCAAAGTCGTGATCAAAAAGCATTGATGGGCGACCACGAATGCACCAGGAATCAACTTCCACGCGATACGGTATGCAAGACATATCAACATGAAAAGCCATGAATAATTTGTGAAGAATGAGAGATAGGAGCAATGCTTACTTGAAAATGCTTCCAATATTCACTAAGACTTCATTACCACCAAGATCACGACGATTGAAGTGAGACGATAGATTATTGACAACAGAATGAAGTTTCTTGGCTTCTTGATCGGGTGCAACAGCACCCGGCATAAGAGGACCGTGATGTGAGTCCTCAAGGAGGAAATTATCGATCGTGCTTGGACATTTGGGCTTTTGAAGGGCCGGCCCTAGACAAGTCAGCACTCCCGCTTTAGTAAAACGAGCTTCAGCTCAAGATTGAATGCCCGTTCTAGACCACAGCAACAAGAGCAGTAAGCAGCGACAACGAGTATGCAGAATCAACATACCATTTGAAGGTGTGTTTTGGTAATCGTTGTGGGACATGGTCACAATAGACGAGAGCGAGGATGGAGTCTTGTCGATGTAATGAACCAGTGATTATGAGGTTTTCAGCTGTCGAAGGAGAAGAGAGAACTATAAGGAAAGAAGCTTGAGATCGATGCTACTCGGCACCTTGAGAGCATTTATACCCAGAGCAATGCCTCGAGAAGCAAGAGAGGGACCCATCAAAATGCAGGGCGAACAGAGAATGAGCACAGCCAGGGACCTTTTCAATCACTGGTGTGTTAAAAGAGACCGCGTACCATGGCATGTCGGAGAGCATCATCATCAGAAACAAAGCATTTCAAGTATCCTGGGGTTTCTGTACAAGCAATCAGATACGCAACGATCGCTCAGAAACAGCATTTGGATCGGTAACTTCATTGTCAACGTCGTGAAGGAGACGGTAATTTTCATGATAAAAACGTACGATATAGGTGTATCGAATTAGAGAATACGTATCTGAAGACCTGAAAGTGTTGGTCTGCTTGTGTTGGAAATGCTTTCTCGCTAACAGCCACTTCGGTACCGCCAATTATGCAATTCTAGCCGCGCTTTGGTGGCCCACTGGGGGCTCCCGGTGACCGCCAGCCCAACTCGTGCTCGTGGATCACCACCTTGCAGATCATGGCCACCTTCTGACCCAAACGGATCTCCCGAAACACGAACAAGCAGCGGAAGTTATTGCTGAAGACTTGCAGTGATGTCTAGCGTAGACGCACAAGCGCCATCCACCATGTAGCGGGATATGCACCATGTAGCACCTTCATCTTGCGAAGAAAATACGGTACCACATGCTCTTCATGTGGTTGCCTAACACCGGGCGGGCTGAGCCATCCAGCGGCATGCCCAAACCATGTTTCCCGGCACTCAATGAACAACAAAAGCCGGAAGCTAATTTCCTTTTCATTGATATGCTACGTCGCATTAGTGGAATCTTCACCGAGAGTTCACGGATGCATCATCGTTCAAGGTTGATCACCTCATCAATCGACAGACCCAATCAAAATGCGATCTTTTCAGGCAGAAGGACAATGTGCCAGGCAGTAAAATGGTGGCTTTTTTCGGGGGATGGACTGTACGTGGCTTTCAGGGACCCTACTGCCTCGAAATATTGAAGCCATACTGTCGGATATGACTCGGTGTGTACTGACTCAATGTTTCTTGATTTTCCGGGGGAAGTGGATAACACTTCTGTATCATTGTAGCCACTAGAATTTGCAACAGCTACATGCAGTCTCAAAGTACAACCATTGTCAAGCGCGTGGTCTACGTTGTGAACGACACATTTCAAGCATTACCAAACCGGAGAACTCTCGGACACATTCAAAACTTCTGTACAACCTCTCCAAAACGCCAACGAAGCTATTCTAAACCAACTTGAGCGAGATTTGGCGGCGACCGCCAAATCTCGCTCAACTAGGTTAGACAGGAATTCTCTCGACCCTTACCCAGACGTCTTTGTCTTGTAAGTCAGCTTATCGCTCTTCGGCTGCTCCCCACTACCCCTAACACCTCCATTCGCTGCCCAGTTCTTCCTTGCAATGAAGTATCCCTCTGTACTCTTCCATGCACTCAATATCAGACCCACAGTCTCCTTAACACCAATCCCGTTCTTGATCACAGCTCGTACTACCGGACCGCCTTCCCGCATCTTGTTCGCTTCAATCTCCATCAAATCTACGTCTGCGCCTACCGCATGCGCCAGGTCGCATTTGTTTATCACTAGGAGGTCTGAGCCAGTTATTCCAGGCCCGCCTTTGCGAGGGACTTTGTCTCCGCCCGCGACATCGATGACGTAGATTATGAAGTCGGCAAGTTCGCGTGAGTAATTTGCTGCTAGGTTGTCACCTCCAGACTCGATCAAAAGCAGATCTGTCTTGAATTTTGCTTGTAATCCTTGCAACGCCAGCAAATTTGCGCTAATGTCCTCCCGCACCGCGGCATGTGGGCATCCCCCTGTCTCTATTGCGACGATCCGCTCCGGCTGCAATGCACCATGTTTCGTGAGGAACTCGGCGTCCTCTCGCGTGAAGATATCATTCGTTACGGCCGCGATGTTGTACTCGTCCCGCAGGGCGAGGCAGAGCTCGAGCATGAGGGCTGTCTTGCCAGAGCCGACAGGGCCGCCGATGCCAATTGTGAAGGCGCGGTCGCGAAAGTCGCGGTCGTCCACTATGGGCAGCTCACGGTTGAGGTAGGAGCCGGGTCCGTTGTAAATCTCGTGGGTGTGGCCGTGCTGGGCGGCGCCGTTATGGGAGTGAGAGGGACCCCCATCATGAGAGTGGGTAGCCATTGCGAAGGAGTGTTCAAACTGTGCAAGTAGGAGGTGAAGGAGTTTAGCAAGTTGTGCTCAGTGTCTTCTGAACTCGAGCGCTAAGGTCTACAAAGACGAGGTAGGTGTCGAAGGCGTAGCGGTTTTCCCTCGAGCAATGGGATGTAGGGGTAAACAAGTAGATACCAGCGAATTGAGATGTACTGGCGATAATGCTAATGGTGGTGCTTCTAAATGTGGTTTCTTGTGCTGCGTATGCATTGCGGTTTTGAATCTTGCATGCGCGCTCACGCGATATCTTTTGTTTACAGTGAGGGGTTGTTTGGGGGAGGACCCCTCATGCAAGATGATAGCATTAGTCCGGGTGACGGCCGAAGGGGCGAATGGCGCTCGGATTTTAAGTGAAGTGAAGTGGTTGATGAATGGCATTCAATTCAAAGTGCAGCAGTTCATCTTGAGGCATCTTACTCACAATGTCAATAGTGCATATAGTCCTCTTCAAGCTCAAGTCTTCCCTGACTGAGCAAGAAGTTAAAGAGGTGAGCAGCGCTGCTTTAAATACGAGCTAGGCCTCTAACCAGTCATTGAGTTCTGCAATGACATGCTCGTACTGCGAACGACATGCACTCATCCTGACACGGGAAAGCCATACATAGTATCATCCTCTGGTGGCGTTGACAACAGTCCTGAAGGAGCACAGGTCGGTCTCCACAGTTCATAAGTTGTGGTCGCTGATTGATAACAGGGCGGTTTTACCCATGGCTTTGTCGTTGAGTTCGCATCCAAGCAGGATCGTGACTACTACGTGTCGAAAGACCCGTCGCACCAGGCGTTCGTGAAGAAGAATAGCCCTCAATTCGAAGATGTCCGAGTGATCGACTATGAAAAAGGCGTGTATTAAGGAAGTAGGTCTGTTGGTGTTGTGGACCGTGGCTGGTGAGAATGTTTTCCATTCTGCTTGTACATAAATGTCTAGATATGTCGCTCGAACGCCACGAGTAATGTTGACTAGTTGCTAGTCAAGAAACGCTAAAAGACTCGCCACACCCACACTGCTCCGTTATGTTCGGGTTTCTGAATACGAATCGCGCACTGAGCTTGTCTTCCTGCCAGTCCATTTCACTACCAATTATGCTGAAGAGGGCCTTTGAATCGATCAGAACTTTGACACCTTCCTGTTCGACGACCTCGTCGAAGGCATTTGGCTTGTCAACGTATTCTAGGTGGTATGCGAGACCTGAGCAACCTCTATTCTTAACACCAACTCGGATCATTTTCTTGTCTTGCTCAAGAAGTTCTTTTAGATGTTCTAGCGCGGTGGAAGTAATGACCATGGCGGCTTTTCTGGGTCGCAGCTTTTTGCGAGGCTTCTTCGTCGTACTGCTTGAAGTTGATGATTCAGTCTTTTGAGTTGACACGGGCTTTGGCTGTTGCGCTTCACGTTCAGGCATACTTATGCTGGCAGCTTCCTTCATCTGCTGCTCACTCGGCTTCCTCGTATCGTTGACTCGTGGTTTCGGGCCGGCGATCGAAGTATCCGGTACGCCATCGTTCCGTGGCGGCATTGGAAATTCTGGCATAGAATGAGGTTGGTACGCGGGCGCTGTATACAATTCTCGCTTAGATGACGCCCTTCGGAAAGCTGAGGAGGAGAACGTCTTCACTGCATGAGGACATGATCTCGAAATGGATGCTGTCGCCAGCGCTTTGAAGAACATGGTCGAGGCCGTCGTTGACGGCAAAATATGCGCTGTTGTCATATCACGGTTCGTAATTCGATAAGTGCTGCTGCCTGGCTGTCGAAGGTTGCAGGAACGATGTTGTGGCAGTCAATATTGGTGAAAAGAATAGATGGCAGATTGGTCAGCCAACAGCATCAAAAAGGCAAAGTCGGCGCAGTTGAAGATGAGCCGATATGTGTGACGTCCCAAAGGTAAAAACCACTAATATAGCCAACCAATTAGCGAGTACTCATACTAATGCATTCTTTAACGGCGTTTTGTCCTGTCAATGTTGCTTCCATTGTTGCTTGTCCAACCTCAGACGTGTTCAATGGAGTCATACATTATTGTATTCATGTATCAGTGGCACCATATACTTTCATGCACATTGTTCGACTAGACCGGCATCCGGATGAATGCTTCATAGAGGTAGGAATGAACACTGCCAAGAGAGGACAATCAGCCATCGCAGCCGTCGTCAGCTTCAACAATTTTACGACTTTCAACACTACTATACATTGATCAATCTGTTGACCATTGCGTTCAAGCCACCAATATCCCACCTTTGCTTTACTGTTGTGTGTTGAAGCCGTCACTTTCTGATTTTGCGAGCTGTTAATGGATCCAACTTCTCCTTTGACTCGTGAAACCCACGATTTTTTCCAACCAAAAATCGTTCAACTATATTCTGAACTTTTCCACTTTAACGTGCAGTATGACGAAGTGGATCAACTACCATCGGAAGGGTTTTGGCGAGAATTTTTCTTACACAGACCTGAAAAGCAAAAGTTCAATAACATCCTTGAACCGTTAACAGCAGAAGATCTGCTGCACCTCCAGCACCAGACTCAAAATTTCGTTCGAAGAGCCATCTCAGAATTTGGCTCTGGTATATCACCGAGGAATGAGAATGCTCTTGAGAACTTGACGGCCTTTTTTGCCGCGGTCCTTTCCAAACGCTACACGAATCCCAGCACCGATATTATCGAGGTCTTGGCGGGCCTCGACAAAGTTGACCGAACAATGGCTGATCTGGTCAATGGTCTCGATATAGTCATTGGTAAGAGCAAAAGCTCGGACTTCCGGCGGAAAGCCATTGATACCGCTTTGGCTATTGTCTCGGGTTCTTATCAAACAAGTCTTGCGACATATTTCCTTCATAAGGACTTCTTCCATAGCCTGATGAAATACGTGCAGGAAACAACGGAATCGATTTCTTCAGCCCTTTCGCTTCTTGGACTGCTTGTGAACCATAACAAGTTCGAATCGCAGAACGTATATCAGAATCGTATGGAAGATTTTCTGAACGAGGAGATCATGATTAAACTGATTAATGGATTTGCCGCGACATGCGTAACTGTCAGGGATGCCTATGTTGCCATACAGGACGACATTCCCATACAGTGGAGTATTGGCTCGACACTCTCCTATGTGGGACTTCGATCACTTACACCGGAAGCCAAAAAGCACCCGCCACCGACAGAGGATGAAGCAAAAGCACTCTTCAATGCCCTGCCATCTGCAGACACCACCACGTTTCTAGCAATATATTCATTCGTGCAGGCCAACAATATCTTCACTTCTCACCTTCTCACCACCAGCTCTGAGACGGTCTCCGAACCGCCGCTGGTCTCTTTTCTCTCGGCGACATCCTATCTCTGCCACCATGCCCACAGGACAGACCGCTCACTCCATTACGCACTTCTTGGCCTTTTCACTATTCGTCTCCTCGTTTCCGATTCAGTCTTGTTCAAGCGGCTCTCCTCCGCCGACGCAAAAATCTTCGTCCGCCTGGCCCGCCAGAGAGCTCCTCACCTCCCACATATAACCACACCTCGAGTCCCCACAACCATCATCCTCGATGTTCTGACCGATACTCTTTCTCATAACCTCCGGAAACGGTTGCCTCTTCCAATCTATAGCATAGCGCTCACAATCCTTCACCAAACCTTGACTTTGCTAGAGTCAACCCGAACACGCTTAGAGCACCAGTGGTCCTACATCTGGCTGAGCTTGATCTCCTTGCTCCGCTTCCTCACTACGTACTCTACGGACCTTACTCAAACAACCAGGCTCTCCGAGCTCCAACTACAGATTGCTCAACCGCTTACCTGCATCCTTGCCTTCTCCCTCCTCCGTGGCGATAACTTCCTTCCCGACCCTTCGTCTTATGATGACTTGTTTTACAAAATCATCGAAGCAGGCGATACAATTCTTCCCAAATTCATCACTGCGTACAGCATAAAATCACTTCCTCCCACAGACAAGCTGCGGCGCGCAACGGAAGCACTTACCACGATCTCAAGCCATTATCAGAACTTGCTGAATAGTAGTAAGAAAAAACATCAGTCACCGAAGGAGGTGCAGAAGGTAATTGGAGAGGGTCATGAGACATTAGGAGACGTGATGGACAATATAAGCACCAAGAGTGGCGGCACCGGAGGTGCTACAGATGGAGAGTTTGCATGCCACGAAAAGTGGAAGGAGAGTGTTTGGAAGGTCGAGATCAAGAGGATCGTAAGAACTGTTGTTGAGGATGGAAAGATTTTGGCGTTGCAGTAGGTGCATGCATATCAATAAAGCAAATGTAGTGGTCCTCAGAATCGACCAAAATCCCTCAGGACCTTGTTTGGTTATGTTCAGCTTCCCACTTGCGTCGAATCGAAACTGAGAACTTAGGGTTTAGATACATTGTTGCGAAGAACACTAATGAATCAGAACAATCGCGTTGAACATTGTTGGTTGCTAGTTCAAAAGTAAGTTGGACTCAAGAGAGTTGTATTCAAAAACGTTGCGTTCAGAGAGTTGCGTTTTGTGAGTTGAGGGATGGGCTCGGGAAGGTTACCTACTGTACCTGCACTTCATATCTCATGCACGAAAGTCAGTAAACTTTGTACCATTGTGATCATAGGAAGCTTCCTTCTAAACATACAGTATTAGAACATCGATCATCGTTCAAAAAAGTGTGTGGTGCGGACAAAGCATTGCAGCAAGCACAAAGATCTCACTAAAATGAGCCACACTTGATCAGACCCGCATCGCCAGCGAATGCAACCATCACTACAGATACAGTTGTGAGCTTGAAGCCTCGTAAATTTATGTATCGTACGCCGTTTGCATGAAATTAAAATTGTTTTCTCTTGAAGCACAATCTATGAAGAATTTATCAAAGACAATTACATAGTACTGAGGTCTCCACCACTTGATCTTTACATTTATGAACCAATCGAATAGCTAACAACTTGGTTGCTGAGAAACATGACCCCTAAAACCGTAGTTTTGTATGTGTAATGGTGGTGCATTTGCTGAGTGGGTGCATTGTCTGATCCTGTGTTGAACTGTTTTTATCAATGTGGCTTGTAAGCGGCTTGTTCAGAACATAATGTCTCCACGAGGTCCAAGCAAACACAACATCAACAACCAGCACTCAAAAGTCAAAAGCATCAACATTGGTTATTCCCTCGCCATGAAACATCAATATCATCGTGAATTAACTATCATCCATAACGTTAGCAGTTGTCTTAGAAGTCAAGATGCGGTGAATGGAACAGAGCACACAAGAGACTGAGATGTGAAATGGGTAAAAGACTGACTTAAAGCATCAACGCCATGATAGATGACCTAACACGGCCGCAAATTATGGTGAGATACAAGCAGTTGGAGATGGCCGACATTTCTAACACCTCAAATGACCTTTGAGGACGCATGTTGCTGAAGGGCAATGATAATTGTAAACAGAACTGGCAATCGCGAATAGGACTGGTAATTGTGAGCGAGGATGACTGACCACAGTTACGATCCACCACACGAAAATTCTAATTCCACGTCCAAAACTGGTCCTTACTGGGACTGGTTACCAGCGACGTCGAATTGCGACAAGGCGTGATCAACCTTTGTGATGAGGTACTGGCGCTTCTCGTTAGGTGTGATGGTCCCCGGCACATGAGGTTTCCGATGGGCGCTCTCGAGCTTCCAATACTGGAGCATCTTTGGGTCTGAGGGGTGAACAGTGAGATTAACAGCTTCTACAAATAAGTCAGTCAGCATCAAAAGCATTGCTATAACAACGAGGAGGCGAGTGTAACGTACTTGAGACATCAACTTCGTTTCTGGACATCTTGTGCTTTTGAAAGTTTAAAAGTGCACCTGGGAAAAGGGCCGAGCAAAGAATATACTCAGTACAGAAGCTGAGTCAAGTGCAAGGTTGCTGGTAACAGAGACGTCTGAGTGTGAGGTGAGAGATTGTTCTGGAGGATAGAAAGAAGAATGAACAACTCTCGAGGAGTCAACGGGTATAAGTACCTTCATACTAAGCAGAGCAGGCCTATGCAAAGCAATTCATGCAGTGCGATATTCAGGCCAGGTGTGTTGTCAAAGGGTCATTTCGAGCATCTCAAGCTAGTGTGGTGTGCGCCCAGATTTCGAGCGACAATTCAGCAGAGAATGTCCTTGTCGGACAGACCTGGCATAAAGGGAACGTTAGCCTATGTCGAGACTAAACCCGTGGATGGGCCCCATCTATGAGTAAAGATGCATGACTTTTTCTCGACACTTCCAGATCTCGATGTCGCTAATTTCGCCACGAAGGTCATGGCTGTATCGAGAAAGGGGAAGCGGTGTTCAGGACTCAGACTGCCGCGAAATATTAAGACCAGGGCCCCTTCTAAAGCAAGAGAACGAGAGTGTTGTGGGCACTCAGTGCTTGACTGCAAACGTGCTTGCGTGGACTTAAGTTTACCAAAAGATCATACGATCTGGCCGTGTTACATATCCTATCCAATGGGATCTAGCAATCGGGATCTAAGCGAGTCTGATATAGGCCAGGCTAGTGAGATTCAATTTTCGATTTTCGATGTCAATGGAGACTAGTTAATTGCTAACGCCAGCGCAAGGAATCGCGACCGTTACTTCCTTGACCAACTGCAAATGCTAGTCTTTATCAGTTGCACGATATGGGAAGCCCAAAGGAAATGGGAGCCACGGTATAGTAGGTGAAAGATGCTGCAATTTTTTGGTGGATTCTCTGTGGCAATCGCGAGCTTGTGAATCTCGTCCCGCCCCGGTCCTATCTTTCAAAACCATCACACTTTCAATCTTCGCTCTCATTATGCGTCATGCATAAAGCCGAAATTTGCAGCTGACCAGAAATCTCGAGCTATCATTAAAGCCATACGGGGGCTTTCTTCGAGATTCGCTGATCCCTGGTACAGTATGCGTAAACTTGCGCCATCCACTCCACAACAAAAAGTGGTGAAGCTCGTGCTAGGCTCAAAAGATACCAGATCAGCGTAAATGAAGGCTGGTCGCTTCAGAATGTGGCACTTTCAATAATACCACGATAGTTTCTTCTTGTTATATGGGAACAGATTTTCATCTATGGAACAAAAGACATTGGATACGTCACTGTAGATAGACAGCATTCTACAGAGCATTTTTTGGAACACAAAAACCCAAAAATATTCTATTTGTGCGGTTGGAATTCACAATGAAATATGTACCCGCACACCAACGAGGCACGCCAGTGAGTTACGTCGATGTACCTGCCAAGAAACGGCCAGGTGAGTCTCTTGGTGGGTAACCAAACCGCAGACCCTTTGTGCAGGATGGAGATGATCTTCACGGTCAAAGCTCTATTCAGCTACTGTCGGGACTTTTAAGTCTTTCCTCTCGCACCTTTGCATTACCAAATCCGACTTAAGCAAACCTTAAAGGATACGGAGTCGTCCGTGGCATGCTGAGATGTGGATAAGCTACGATACACAGTGGTCTATCTGTTTCGCTAGTGTCTGTCTCGTTCAATTTCGGCAAAGATAATTTCCTATGGGAAAAAGAGGAAACAACTGAAACACGCAAGAATGTGTTGGAAACTAAAAGATTAGCAAAAGCAGCAACAAAAACCAGAAATTCGCAGCCTACGATGCACTAGCTGTTCTAGGCCTTTAAATCCGACAAGTGCCAAAGGGGGATTTTGAAGCCAGGCCGAACGCTGGGACCTTGACGCCTGTTCAACCTCGTGTAGTCTCTGGTTCCACTAGTGGCATAAGCTAAGCAGGAAAGAGCCCTACTCGCTGAAAAAGATTCGATAGACGTAGGATAAAATATGTATGGTCCGGAAGCGCTACACACCATCAGGATGGCAGCGGGCGGCACGATCAGGGGGAGAACTAGAGATGCTGCAGCCTTGCAGCGACAGTGGATTAAACGTTGGAGTTTAGATCCGTGGGCAACTTTTCGCGAGGTGCACTCTGGGAGCGTTATCCATCAGTTTCTCGAAACCAGATCCTTGAAATCGGACATAAAAAATTCCGAGTAGTCGTTGGAACTGGTCGTGCTCACACTCTTGACTTGTTAGGTTCAGGTATATCGTTGTTGGAATACCAACGAAGCAAAATGATAGCATTCGAGTATCGTGGAACACAAACGTTCGTTAGTCGCCCTAAGTGGTAGACAGTTCGACAAAAGTTTCAGCATCCAGCGCGCACGAATTCACGAGCGACTCGAGGTTTTTCTACTAAATCTGCACTGTAATAACACATGAAAGTCGATAAGAATTATATCATTGTAATCGTAGCAAATGTCTATCTCAGTATACAGTCTTGATGTCGATTTGTTGTCAGTAAATCGAGTAGTCTAAGGCCGAAAAGCAGCAAGACAAAGTGGAACATGCTGGTCATAGATGTGAGTCGTGCCGTATGCGCACAAGCGGCGGCATGTTCCAGAATTCAATGTCTCGGCGAAAGAGAAAACAACATCAAACAGCCAACATCAAAATCAAATGCATCAACACCAGCCATACTATCGCCACGAAACATCGACGTTGTCGCGGAAAAAACTAAAATCGATAATGTTAGCAAATATCGTCAAAGTCACGAAGCGGTGAACAGAGTGCAGGATGCAAGGGATTGAAGTGTGAAGTGGGTTGAGAACAATTGGAAGCATCAACACCACAATACACAACCCACCACGGCTGCAATTGTGGTGCGATGCGAATAATGGAGATTGCCGATAAGCTCCATACCTCGAATGAGCTACAACAACGATAATTGCAAAGAGGGGATGATAATTGCGAAGCATGGAATGACTAACTTGGCAGTGCTCATGTTGCAGATTGTCATTGTACTATGCAATCATTCGGACTGATTGCTAGCAGCTTCAAAACGGGATAATGCCTCATCAACCTTTGCAATGAGGTACTGGTGCTTCTGCTTAGGCGTGATAGTGCCTGGAATGTGAGGTTTGCGATAGTCGCTCTCGAGCTTCCAGTACTGGAGCATCTTTGGGTCTGAGGGGTCAACATCAACATTGACAGCGTCTACAAAAAAATAAATCAGCATTTGAAAGAATTTCGGTGGCAACGTGCGCTAGAATGTGTCAATCGGGAGATGAGTGTGACATACTCGAGATATCAGCTTGATTGCCCGGCATCTTGTGCTATTGGAAGCTAAGGAGTGTACCTGGAAAGGGACTGAGCAAAGAAGACACTCAATGTCAAAGTCGAATCAAGTGCAAAGTTGCTGACGGCAGTGGTTTTTGATAAGTGTAAGGCGAGAGACTCTTCTGGAGAACAAGAAGGAGAATGAATGACCTTGAAGACTCAACGAGCATAAATACTCTCATACAAAGCTGGACAAGCCTATGTAGGGCAATTCGATGGAGCAGAACGGCACAAGTCAAGCACACTCTTGAAGGGTAAGTTTGAGCATCTTGGATTGGTGCGGTGTGCACCCAGATTGCTGCCGCGTTTCAATAATGAATGCCCTTGTCCATTGCTGACCTGGTACGGAGCGAATACTAGCCTGTGCCAACTCGAACCTTACGGACGGCTCCGTCTGTGATCAAAAATGCATGAAAGTCTCCAGACAGTCAAAGATCTCAGAATCGCTTAACCTCGTCATGAAGACCACAACCATGTTCAAGGAAGTCCAAAGCGGTACAGCTGTTCTGTGACTGTAATGACCAGGATTCAAGCCGGTGATGAAATAGTACAATGAGGATTACCTCTGGGCAAGAGCAGGAGAATGCTGTGGGTTTCCAGAAATTGATTGTCAAAGCTCTTGTGCGGATTTTGGTTTTACAAAGTGATTGTATTTCCTACCAACGCTGTCCAATTGGATCTAGGGACTGGGATCTAAGCGAACTAGATGTAGCCAGGGCGAGTCGGCGATGAATTTTTTGGGTTTCAACACCAATGCAAAACAACCTTTATCAACAGCTGACGTTGGAACGAGGAGTTACGGCCCGTCGCTTCCTTGACCATCCAAAACGCCGTCCTCTTTGAGCCGCTCAACACAGTCAAGCTCCACGAAAATTTGGGTAAGTACACTAGGGAGAATGGAGTGGCTGAGCCATCATTGTTATCTGTGAGCTGAATCTTGACCTCGCTTGTCAACTCATGTGAGTAGGACATTCTTCAAGATAGCGTTTCCATGGATGGCAAATGCTTGATTACTTGGTGGGCCTGACTGTACGAAAAAAGCCAAATGTCAACATTGTATCACAGCGGCTTTCTTCAGTGCACACGAATAGGAAGGTGGGAAAGGCTGTAGCGCAACAAGCATTCGTATTTGAATACGGACCAGTAACTTTTGAGTGGAAGCATAGCCGCAACCGCGAGTTTGTATGGATATCGTGATCCTACTTTGTCCTCTTCTTAATCATCACATTCTCAACCGTCCCGATTATTGCAAGTCGATCCGCTCCACCTGGCTCGAGTTGACCTGTTTACGAGAGTCTTCTGGAAGGCCGAAGGAAGACCCACTCAGGGAAATTGGTGATGAAGTCGTGCATGCCTACTCCGCTAGCGAGAAGGTGATTGGATGCAGTGCGGACTCAATGGACACCAATTAGCACAAATGGACGCCAGTTGCCAGAGAACTGCTGTCTTCAAACAACCACATAATAGTTTTCCTTTGCTACAATAGCAAGTGACTTACATGAGGAACAACTAGGACAGACACATCTATGTACATGAGATTTATGTACAATATTTCCTGTTTTTGTATGATAGTAGGTCTCAGTTTGAAATGTATCAAAAGCATTTCGACAAAGCCACAGGCACGGACAACGTTTGATGTACCTGTCAGAAACAACCCCAGTTCAGCTGGATGAGTGGACGATCAACTGGAGTACAAGGGACCCCTGCGGAGAAATGGAGCATGATTTTCACGGTCAAGAACTCTGTTCAGCCACAAGAGCCGCTCTGACGTTTTTCGCTTCCCCCTGCTGCAACTCACCACATCCGACTTACGCGAGCTCGTCACATCGCGTGCAAGGTGCGAGGTGGAACAAAAAGATCTACCTGATTCGTTAGTTTTCGAATCATTAATTTCCGCAATGGTTGGAACTTTCGGGGAGAGACAGAGAGAAGAACAAAAACGGCACAGGAATTCGTCTCAGGATAGGGAGTCTACAGATCACAAAAGTAGCAACAAAGCATACGACGCGCTTTACCGTTTCTGAGCCCGAGCAAGCCAGATAAAGCGTGGAATCTCGAGACACTGACGGCGCCGGATAATTCCTGGTTTCAGCAGGCGGTGCTGAGCCAAGATTGAGCCAACTCTCTGAGACAGACTTGGAGGGCGTCCCGTAGGCGCCACAACATTACTCCAAGTGACGGGTGTGGCAATTTTAGGGGGTTAGACTTCAAGATTTGTACGCATGTACAGTTTTTGAACCGGCGTGACTGCCCACAGGATAAGCGACAGTGGATCGAAGATGGAAGTTAAGATCTGGAGGCAACTATTCGCGAGGAGCGCCCTATAATATTCAACTCCAGCATCTTCAGTTTCCCATGATCCTTGAAAGCCGACACAAGCATCCTGAGCAGTGACCGGGAGTCGGTCGTACCCACTCTCCACTACCTGTCATGGATACAGTGGTCTGCTCACTGCGAATTGATCGTTTTATTCGCGAAGCTTCTAGTTCAGCCTCCTCGAGTCCCTTGGCCACACCCTCTTGTACAAACTCACACCAATAGCATCCATGCCATTCACCTTGCCCGCCCCATCGAATGTAGCCTTGAAGTACCCGTGCGTACCTAACGGCTCTTTGATGAAACCTTGTCTTCCTCTTTTCGTCCACAAAGGTAAGGCCTTGAACCACTCCACATCCTCTCGATTGAAGAACATATACCTTACCGTCACCAGCTTCTTGTGGATCTTATACGGATGACCCGTCAGAATGATCCGCTTCGTGATGATACGTGAACTAGACGGTGGTAGCGTGGTCGCCGTACCGATCAGTTGCAGTTCACTCGAAACACTGTCCTTTTTGAAGACAAGAACGGGCACAGTGCCCCAAGTTAACGGACCAGTAAACGTTGCAACAGCAGTTCGACCAGGATGTAAGAAACGATCGAATTTGTGCACATCATTAGGTGTGACACCTGCAGCGCTAAATATTGGATTGATACTTAGGCGGCGGTGGCCAATTTGCACCATAAGTTCCTCTTTTGATTTGATAGGTTCGGCAAGGGCAGAGAACAGAGTCATGTTGAGGTTTACCACTGCTTCTTTGTGTTCGTGTCTGAGAAGGGAGAAGATTGATGACGGTGCTGGGCCAGCTTGGAGTGATTTTGGAACGTCTCTGAGCTCGATCTCCACACGAGAACCCACTGGGACGCCGCCTACTAGTGACTCCTTGATGGTGGCGCTGTAAGACTTTTTATAATCGGGCACCTGCAGGAGGCGTTTGTAGAAAGGCGGTTCAAAAGGCTTGTCTTCTGCTGTGTCCCATTCGCTTGTACGGAGAGACTTGAGACCTCTGTATTTTGCAAGGCGCTCTCGAGCCAACACGTCTGGGTGAAGTTCAATCTCATCGGGAAATTCCAGATCCTCTTCTGCTTCCGTTTTGCGACTTGCACGGAACTCTGCTAGTTGTCTGGCTTCTTCTTGTTCATCGGCATCAACGTGCATCTCGGATTCTGGATATTCTGTGGCTGGGATGTCGGTCATGGCATCTGCTTTCGAATCGAAAGCGCCATCTTCAGGGTTGACTGATATACTGTCACTACCCAACTGTTCCATAGGCATGTCGTCGTCCAACATGTCGTCGTCGGAGTCTGATACGTCCTCAAGGTACCACGCTGCTTGATAGCTCGACGTGCCTGGTGGTAGCTTGGCTGGTTGTTCGGGTATGTGGGAGTTGTCGTCAGAAAAGTAGTGGTGGTCATCAAGGAGAACACCCTTCTGTTCGGCCCGTGCAGCAGGTGGCACATCATCGTTCATCTCGACCTGCTCAGGCGCCAGTTGTGCCAAGTCGTCTTGATCTACAGTTGGCAGTGTTTGCTTGCGGTCCTCGTCCATAGTCATCTCATCGGCTTTTCTCTTCAACGGGGCCAAAGGGATCTGAGTGATTCGCTCGATTTGATACTCTCCCCAGCCAGGAACATGGACCAATCGATCAGGGTTTAGATTCTTTCCTCTGAGCATACCGCTTAGAATGACATTAGTGGTTTCGGTTTTTGTCGATGGTAGCCATTGTACAGCCTCGACAAACATCCATGTGCGTACATCTCTCCAGCGGATACCCTTCGTGGTCGCGGTGCAGATCTTCCGCATAAGCAGCGAGCAATCATTCTTGTTGTCAAGCACAGTCAACTTTTCGAGATCTGGAAAATAATGCTCCGCCTCCACTTTGAGCTCGCTCAGCCGTTTAGCGAGCTTGTTGTCGGGTATTTTGGTCTTGCTATCCTGAACCACAAACGTGATGTTTGTCACGCCTTGACCTTCGATAACTTTTAGCAGTGTGTGGGCATCCTCTTTGAATTCTTGATCCGCGGTGAGCACAAACACCACTAAATCAGCCAACTTGCAGACATCTAGAGCGTTGATCATGCCGGTGGTGGCTGGAAGGAAC
The DNA here is from genome assembly GCA_030247915.1 of Neophaeococcomyces mojaviensis. NCBI lineage: Eukaryota > Fungi > Ascomycota > Eurotiomycetes > Chaetothyriales > Neophaeococcomyces > Neophaeococcomyces mojaviensis. Next base: position 58,368 of record JAPDRQ010000089.1, read on the forward strand.
AGTACGTTTCGACTGTATCTGTCAACTCGCACCCGGATGGGTCCTGCGGGTTGCGAAGTTGAATCGATATCAACACCAGCATTGATGTCATGAATGGCGCGCCGAACATCAACATCGGCCGACAGTGGCACAACGGCGACATGCTTTGGGGCACCATCGACACCCTTGAAAATATCGGACTCCTGCTCTTTCTTTGTCTTTTGGCTGACCCTGGCTTGTTTGGCCTGGTTACGCCTGACAAGTTTCGACATGACCTGTTGATGTGGTGTCCTTCTCTTGCCACGCTCCTCTCGCTCGACTTTTCCCTTGGCTGCGTCCTTTAACGCACTTTTGGTGGCATGCCTCGCCTTGAATGCTTTGTGCTCGTGTTTGGTCGTACTTCGATGGTGATGCACTGGCTGTGCTGAGATCGACATACTGCTGTTGCTGGCAGAAGCACCGGCTTTGAATCTGAAGGGCAGCATACTGAACAGTGAATTGTGTGTTGGTGGGCGCTGGTGTCCAAAGAAAATCATTATCGATAGACGACGCTAAGATAAGCGGCAAAACTTCGGCGGAAAATGCGGACTTTTGTGCTCTCCAACCCAAAAAAGTTCGCAGTTGCCGTGCTATGCTTGAGATGCGCGAAACGGTCACTATGGAGCGTCTGGTCGAGAACGCGGGTGGTGCGCTCACCATTCAGAATATACAGCCACCAGTAAAGAGAAAGCCGACGGCAGTGCTGAGTCACGAGGACAAAGAGAATCAGAAGAGGGTGGCCGAAGCGCGGAAGAAATACGGAAGAGGAAGAGCTGTGCGCCTCAACCAGATCAAGGACAAGAAGCTGAAGTCGAGTCTCAAAAGGGTTGAGGCCAAGTATCAGAACGCTATTCTTGAAGCCAAAGATGCCGAGATTCTGCTAGAGAACCAAGAAGGCTTCCTACAGCCAGAGGGAGAACTCGAACGGACATACAAGGTCCGGCAGGACGACATCACAGAAGCCGTCGGAGTACAGCAAGCGAGGAAATCCTTCGACTTGAACCTTGATCTCGGTCCTTACACGGTCGATTATAGCAGGAATGGAAAACAATTGCTGCTAGCAGGACAAAAAGGACATATCGCAACCTGCGACTGGAGAAGTGGAAAGCCAGGCTGCGAGCTCAATCTGAACGAGACAGTCCGAGATGTCAAGTGGCTGCACAACAATCAGTATTTTGCTGTAGCGCAGAAGAAGCACACCTACATCTACGATTCAGCTGGAGTGGAAATTCACGTCCTGCGCAAATATGTCGAGGCAACTCACCTTGAGTTCCTCCCTTACCACTTCCTCCTAGCGGGCGTCGAGAACAGTGGCTTTCTTCGCTACACCGACACCTCAACCGGCCAAATAGTGGCAGAGCTACCGACAAGGAAAGGTCCACCAACAGCACTCGCTCAAAATCCATACAACGCTATTCTCCATGTCGGCCATCAGAATGGCACAGTCTCCCTTTGGTCACCCAACTCCACCGAACCCCTCGTCAAAATCCAAACCAATGCCGGTGCAGTCCGCTCCTGTGCAGTCACCCGCTCTGGCAACTACATGCTGACCGGTGGCTCCGATTCACGCCTCAAGCTCTGGGACCTGCGCGCTCTAAAAGAGGTCCACAACTACAGCACTCACCAGCCTGCTACAAGCATCACCATCTCCGATCGTGGCCTTGCAGCCATCGGCACTGGTACCTCTGTCACAATCTGGAAAGACTTCTTCACCACCAACTCTGCCCATTCTGTTGACCCACCAAAGGTCCAATCACCCTACCTCAATTGGCATACAGGCAGTGCCTCCAACAAACCGCACACCTTGTCCTTCTGCCCCTTTGAGGACATCCTCGGCATTTCTCACACAACCGGTTTTACCTCTCTCATAGTCCCCGGCGCCGGCGAACCAAACTTCGATGCTCTTGAACTCAATCCTTACGAAACCCGCAAACAGCGACAGGAAACAGAAGTCAAGTCGTTGCTTACCAAGCTACAGCCGGAGACCATCGCGCTGGATCCGAACTTTATTGGTAGTCTGGATGTGCGTTCTGCGGAGCAAAGGGCGCGGGAGAAAGACCTGGACGCGCCAAGTAGAGAGGAAGAGAAAATGGCGAAACTCAAAGAGAGAAACAGAGGTAGAGGGAAGAACAGTGCGCTCAGGAGACATCTGCGCAAGAAAGGAGGCAAAAATATCATTGATGAGAAGAGGGTTAGGATGGAGCAGATGCGCGTTGAGAAGGCTGAGAGGGAGAAGGAGCGAATCACTGGTGAGAAGATGGACCTCGGGCCTGCCTTGGGCCGCTTCGTGGGAGCATTGAGGAAGTAGATAACGTGCTGACAACTAGTGTCTAATGATCACGATGTGTCAGAAGGCATTCTTTAACAACCTTCCCTTCCTCCACTTTCGTCTTTGTCTCCTTTCCACCGCCTAAAATATCCCCATGTTTCCAGATATGAGTTCGATACCATAGCGATACTCGAACAAACTCATGAGAGAACAAAAACTCCACTTCCTCGACTGGTTTGACTGGCTGATTCTGCAGACACAGCCATGCACTAAGAAAGACCCTCTGCGACTTTCTGCTATATCTCCGGTCCGGTCATGCAATCGAACTACAAGCCCTTATTCGATATCATCTCCTTTGGATATCTCATCATGACCATCGAACCACCACCTCCCACACACACCTCAGGCGTGGCGAAAGTGCGTGAAGCCTCTTTTGCGGTAGCAGTGTCAGCGCCTATAGTTGCACTATACCCAGGCCAAGCAAGAGGGAGGCGCTTCGACGGGAATACGGTAGGACTTTATTGCGCATAGCGATTCCGGAGTGTAGACGCTAGTATAAGGGTCACTGGCGCACCTCTACTTCGAAGCCACACGTCCGGAACGATAGGAACCAATGTGCGAAGTGATTTTCTGTCATCTGCCACGCGACTCCCTCGGCCTCACCCACGTGCCCTCGAGCCGCTCAACATCAGCCTTGACCGCGTCGATCTCTTCTTCGATCTCAGCGTACCGCTCACCCAAGACTCGAAAGACATCTTCACCAGATCCATTCTGCTGTCCTTTCGTACTATTCCGGCCCACAGCTTCTTGTCCAGCCTCCTCATACTGCGCTAGTAATCCCTGTAACTCCCTCTCCCGCTTTATCAGCTTCCGTTCTTTAGATTGTAATGCCTCGTACTCATCGCTCATTCTGTCGAGGAGTGCCTCGTTGGAATAGAGTGTTTTCTCCTTATCAAGCCGCAGGATCAACGCTTTCAGCTCAATGCCGCGACTGACGGAGCGGAGATATGTGGAGCGGGATGTCAGGTGTCGTGACTGTGTGCCGTGGGTTGTCAGTTCGAGATGACGTATTCTGCGATGCAGACTCTCCGTGTGCGATGTGAGCAGTGAAGTGAGATTCGTAGCCGTGTTTGTTAGGGAGGATGGGAGGGTGTCGTCCTGCAGCTTGGTGGTTGATGAAGTAAGTGTGGCTAGGGCCTCGGGTAAGGAGGGCGGTGTAGCTTTGTAGTTTCGCGGTAAGCGGATTTTGCTGTCGGGCTTGCTTTGGGTACTGGTAGGAAGGGGGGATGCTAGACTTGCGAGCTGAGATTCTGTGTCCGTTAAATGTTTCGATACGCGCTTTGAGATCTGCGGAATGTGGTTGTGGAAGGCCTCGAGCTCGTCGGCTATGAGCTCGTTTGTGTCCGATGGGAGAGCCTGGCTTGCCTCAGGATCGAGGGAGGCAGACAAATACGAAGCAATGTTAAGAGTCAAGCTGCATATCTCCGACGGAAGTTCATCTGCCTTGTCGTGGTGGCGGTCGTTTGAGAAAGGTGTCGTGCCTGACGCGCTCGCGTTACCTGCGTGATTTGTATCATCGCCAATTATAGCGACCTCCTCAAGTGCGCGAAGTAAGATAACATCACGAGCTGCTGTCTTTCGTGACTCATTGAGTGCTTTGATGACCTGATCGTGGTCTTTAGTCGCTGATAAAGTCGATCCATCCCGATCGAGGACGTTTGCAATGAGATGGTTGTAGAGGTTCGCAAAATTTGGATTCGCTCCAAGCACAGCTGTGGAGGGGGATGGCAACATCTTTTCCTTTGAAGCTTCGAAGATGTCTGAAAGTACTGTGTGATGCTTGCGTTGTGTCTTTTCAACGAGTTGCCTGCAAGCTCGAGCGTGTTAACGAAGAGCGAAAGCGGTCTTTCGCAATCACTAAAGACGTCGGTGCCGGCGTTTTTGGGTGAGTAGATCTGCTGTTACTGATCAATGACCTGTGTTATTTGTTAAGTTAGTGGACTACAATATGAAGCATTACTGCATTGAGAATGTATGAAGAGGCAGAATCTCGGTGTAGGCAGGTTGCATGCAAATAAAAACCAGCGTTTGAGCTATCTTCAAGAAGATGTTGGTCTCAACGAGCATATCATATCGTTACCAACCAGTATTTCAAGCAAGACAGCACGGATGAGGTATTGCCGAAATTTTTGCTCCCAGTTATATACTTATCACAGCAATCAGTGCCGTGGAGAGAAATGTATGACTTGCTCTTGAGAAGAGGTTGTACTATGAATAGGGGAAGTGCTTCTAGCTGTATGAGGAAATGCAGGACGAACTCCAATACCCGTCAATGTTAACTCCATTCAAGTTTGGGACCACCTTTTGCCACGACCCATGCCAGAGGCAACAGTCATCATGAAGAACCACAGCCCAGTACTATGTTTCCACGACTGTGTGTAATAACCACTACCAAATATCTGAAAGCAGTCATCATGGAGTCAAGGAATGCCTTTGTTCCCGAAAGGCTCCTCAGGGCCAGCCAGTTCTATATGGCCACTCCGTTACCCCTGCTCTCAGTAGCGCAGTTCCCGTCGAAGAGTTGTTCACCAATGAAGCTTAGTTATTGAGCAGCAGCCGTGCCACAGTACTGCATGACTTCACCACACACCAACAGTATTCCAGTCGATTTAGGTCAGCTAGCCATACTCCGACTAGAATGAGTTTGGGATTAATCCCGTTAACTGCATCAAGTACAATGCTCTGAAGATTATGCGAAATCTCTTCTCGCGGGTCACATGTAGGCAGTCGAGACATTTCCGCAACGAATCCTTACTCAACGTTCCTAGTCCATGTTCTTCTTCATGTGTGATCACGGAAGAAAATATCCGTTCGAAGACAGAGTCACGTCGGCGTATTCTGGTCTACCGGGAATGTCCTCATCGTGAGGTGCATTGACATCTGTGAATGTGATGACGATCTCGTTCGAAGTGATGATGTCCCAATTTTAGCTGGTTGCACCTTGGAATTGAAAATCTTGGGTAACGTACTCTCAGCATGTTTGCCAGTACTATAGTAGCTTAGCATCCCCATTGCAGGCAGGCAGAGCTACTCTCATAACCCATAGTAATTCAAACCGTCTCAGCGTGATCGTAAAGTCCTTGTCACCTTTGACCTGAGCAACCGGAAAAACAGCGCTCGAAGGAATTTAAGCAGATGCTGTGCCATACAAATCTGTGAAATCCCATCCCGAGAGCAATCTGGGTCATCGCAGCCCGCGTTGGAAGCGTCTACCATTCGTTGAGGCAAGGCGGGAGCTCGCTGGATAGGCGGAGTGAAGGGAAGTTCAATGTGGCAGGACCTTAGTCCGAGCGGCCAGATTACGGCCAGATTATGATGACAACACCTTGGACATATGTTCAAGATCAGCTCCGTTGTCAATAGAGCAAAGAATTCATTGAATGACAAACTGATCCTCAAATGAGTCAATCAGCTGCAAGCGAGATTATGCTTGCAATGTAATTTGCTTACGACAGAGCAACCTGCCCCAATATAGGTCCCCGTTAGTCACTTCCGCTAAAACATGCAACGTTCTTCAATCGTTATTAGGAACCGATGACCAAAGCACAAACAGCCGGACATGATCCTTTCTATTCCTCCTCACTCTCCTCGTTGGATTCGTCGTCTTCCGAGTCGTCGCCACCAGTTTCGATCGACTGAATTGCATCTGGAGAGCCACCTTCTTGGTAGTGATGAAGTGTACCTCTCAGCGAGGCAATCTGATCATCTTGTTCCTGCTTCGTCATTTTGCCTTTCTTCTTCGTCACAGTTTGGGCAGGATAAGCTTCCTCTTTTGGTTCTTCAGGCGCAGGGCCTGCGTATTTCTTGACGAATGTGAGCAATTTGAGTAGTGCATGGTTGGGCACTTCCTCAATGTCAAGTTCGATCTCGTTCTGATCGCTATTCGCAAGTGCGGGGACACTATTCTGGATGATCTTCAGAGCCTCGGACATTTGTCGCTCTGGAAGCATGGCAATCCCATTAGAGATGTACTGCTTCTCTGCGAATGTGACATATCGGTCTTTCTCTGGTTTTGCTTTCGGGGTAGGCTTCTTTGGCTTGTTAGGCTTAAGACCTGGGAACTGCGATTTTGGTGGCTCTTTCTTGACTTTCTTTTTATCACCCTTCTTGACAGTGGCACCTGGGCTAGCCTTCTTCTTTTTCTTTTGCGCCAGTTGACCCATTTGTTGCTGCATTGCTACAATCTGTTGTTGCAGTTGCTCAATCTGAGCGCTTCGCTCGTCATCTTCGCTTTCAACCTCTGGATCTTCATCACTTGCGTCTTCATCGTCATCGTCATCGACAACACTGGCCGGCTCAGATTCCGGCTCACGTGCAGCTATCCAATCTTGCTTCTTTTCCCATTCTTTACTGAATAGATTCTCAAGTTCCTTGCCACGTTGGTAGACATAGTCACCTTCAGGGTTGAACTTATAGCAGTTCTTGAAGATCAGTCGGACGTCTTCTTCGAAGTCCTTGGCTTTCTCGTACATCCCTCCGTCCAGCTTCTGACGAACGGTGCCAAGGTCCATTGGCTTCTTGATGATCTGGAAATAAGTAGGGATATTGAGAGCAACTGGATCAACCGGGTGAGTGAAGTACTGGTTGGCTGTCCAATGTTTAGGAGAGGAGACAATCTTGAGCACTTCATCGCAGAACTTCAGCTCTAGCTCGTATTTCTTCTTTTTAGGTCGCGCGCCACCGAAGTCCGAATTACGTTTCGGGGGCACAATAGCTCGCTTTGGTCGTCCATCCAAGGCCGAGTCGCGGCGGATCAAAGGCATCCCATTCGGATCTGGCGCGAAGGTAGCAGGGGAAGGTGTGGCCTTGGGAGAAGCTGCTTTTGCAGTGATGGAAGACCTTCGAGGAGCCGGATTTCTGACAGGCTCAACTTTCGGCTTCACAACCTTCTTTTCCACTTTCGCTGGCTCGTCGTTTCCTACCGGAGGCAGATGTGCCATCTGATTATTGAAGGACTGCTCCATTTTTCTTCCTTGCTGCGTAACAGTATGATCCGGACCATTAAAGAGGTTACAATTCGTGATGATCTGGTAGAAATCATTCTTGAATGCTTGCATGGACTTGTACTCATTTCTCTTCAGCCGGTCGTCAATAGTATGAAGATCCATTGGTGACTTGACAATATCGAAGTAGGTAGGGATCTTCAGTGCGACCGGATCAACAGGAAGTCTAAAGGCAGCAGATGCATTGCTCTTCTTCAAATTTGATATGACCTTTTTCATGTGACTTAATCGGAGAGGAGTAACCACATCGTCAGCAGACGTTTGGCTAGATGAAGCAGATGCCGATGCTACGGGTGCAGGGCTTTCAGGTACTTTGAAGCTGCTTTGCTCGGCTAAAGGTCGATCTTCATCTGTTTTAACACGCTTCGCCGCTGGCTCTCCGGCATCATGGTCCTCTTCACGTTGGTGAACTGCCTTGACAGGCTGAGGTGGCGCATCAGTCATTTCCTGGTCTTGCTGCTTTTCTGTTGTTGGTACTGCAGGAGTTTCATCAGTAACAGGAGTGTCGACTTCTTTTACTGTCGGCACAACCACGCCATCGGATGGAACGACTGGGAGGGCTGTGGGAGCTGGTTGCACTGATGATGGAGACTGAGGAGTCTGCAGTCCAGTACTGTTTTCTTCCGGCTTCGCAACGCCGATCTCGGTAGCCACAGGTTGCGCGTCCGAGGAGATCTGGTCCGCACGGTCGTCGATTTCATGCTTTTCAGCTTCAATGTCTGCAACTTTCTCAGGCGCAAGTGCATCTGAGTGAGGGGCAGTCCTTAAATTCGAAACTGGCGGCTGTGGTTGATCAGGGATCGGGGTAGAGTCTTTCAGAGGTTCGGTTGATAATTCCATCTCAATTGTTGAAAATGATGATTCTGGCATGGTGGTCGAAGGTTGCGCTTCCAGGGAATTTGAGGAAGGCGCAGCATTGGCGTCTATGGAAGAATCACTGCCTTGTGAAACGGTTGTGTTGTCCGGCACTGGGTGATGGCCATTCATTTTCACATTTGGTGGTGCCTCTTCTGATTCCTGAGGCGCAAGGCTGTCATTTTGGAGTGATACGTCATTCGTAGAGGTGACTGCATTATCCACAGATGATGTCAAGTTTTCTGGAGGTTGCACAGGCTTCACCAATGTCGCAACGTCCAAATCTGGTGCGTTCTGCTTGAGCTCTGAAATTTCGGCATTTGATATTGTCGCCGCTACGTTTGCCAGCGAGTGCGATACTTGCGGCTGATTGGAGGTTGATTCGAATTGCGTCGGTAGGCTAAAGTGATGTTAGAAGTATATCACTTGCAAAGACCATTGTATCTACTTACCCATTAGCCTCTAATTGTGCTTCGACGTTGGCCATGATGTAATATGATTGGGCAGTCGGTCCGGCCGATCGAAATGAAAGAAAACACGTATAAGAGCAGCAGTGCGCACAGCCTCTCAAGAACTTCTGCCTGCGCTAGTTGCACAACTTGCGACGCCGGGGAGTGGCGTGAACGAAAGAATGGAAGGCTTGACCGAGAATGTAGGATGAAGTTGAAACAAGACTCGAGAGAGGTGGGTCAAGATTAATATACTTGATGGCGCGATAAGTGCGAAGGCGCGGTTTGCTGACACAATCAAGTGGCAACAACAGGCCGACAAAAGCCGTTCAAGAGCAATGACTTCGATATCAATTGCGATGCCCTTGATGAAACAAGTCTCACTGGTGAAGATATTTTTGTGGTCATGTGACGATCTTCAACCTTTGAATGCCAAGAATCGCAATGTTGTGATGCTCGCTTTTCTAGATTCGGACCATGCGTCAGTTCATCAACGCGTCATCAATATAGCATTAATGAGCGCGAAATCTCATCAATGATTACTTCAGAAATGCACACTGAGCAATGCAGATGTGCGATTAATGAAGAAGACTAGGTGTTGATGACGGATGGTTGCTGGAGGTGGTGTAGAAAAATGGTAATGAGGCGGAAGTCTTGGCGTGTTATGGACGCGATTGGGTTGCAGGTCGAGTTTGGGGTGCGAGAGAGTGATAAATGGGTGTTGAGCGAGCTACGAGGGGCTGAAGCATTTTAAGTCTCGAAAATTGTGCAGGCCACATCGCGATCACTGGGTGGGCAAGAACTGCATGATGATCACGCTAAACAGCAGCACTTATCTTTTTCGAGTTAGATACCCAAGCATAGGGTATCCACACCAATTTTCAAGGCAGCTGCGTTTCGCTCCAGGATGCTTGTGGCAAGAGCAAAGCATAAAAAGTCAGGGGCCCATCTACGCGTCTTACCTCTATTCTTCTCATGTCAGCCACACCTTCGAATTTCCACTGTGCTTTTTCGCTCTGCATCTGAAAGGCGCTTTGCCCCGTTTGATTCGCTCGGAGCATTACTGAGGGGGGGCTGACTTGCGATGCACTTCCTCCGCCCTTGCCATCCTTCTGTCGTAGCATGTCGTTAATGCTTACCTCAAGAAATTTTCGTCATGGTTTGGACAACAAGCCATTGGAGTGAGGTATAGCTGGCGAAAGAAACCCATAACTCTCTCAGCTCTTTAGACACTGTATGTGTGGCTTGGCAATTGTGGTCGCACCAGATAGACACTGATGCCCGCACATAGCCGTACTAATGTCGCGTTCAGCCCAGGACGAGCTAAAAACGCGCTTTTTCCCAGGAACCTTGCGATTCGTGTCGCTCTCCTTATTATCGTTCATATCGTGAGCTTGCTAAAACCTTCGACTTCGCCTTTCAAATTAAGACATTGCACGAAGCCGCATGTGCCTGAGGCAGGCCCTGGGCTCGAGCAAATGCGGGTGTCCTTTTTTATCAGAATAGGAGTCGTATCGGCGGATGCACCAGGTCCTGGCCGTAAAATGATCTCGCCATCATAGACAAATCTGGTAAATACTAACCACTAATTATTTCTTTAGGAAAGTTGTGTGCTGCTGGCTTTGCGACAAGCTTGTACATGGATGCGAGCTGCAAAGATTTATGCACGGTTTCTCTTTCAGTGGCAGAATCTGTCTATATCGCTCAATGCGTGCAAAGACGTGACTGTAGATGCGCCAAGCGACGAAATTGTCTTTCAAATAAGTTAAAAAGTTGCGAGTATGTCGATGGTGAAAGAAGCAAGACTTGGTGCTCGTGTGCAGGATCATTTTCGAGTACTCATTGTCGGGGTTAAGAGGTGGATCTCCATCGTTCCTCTAAGCCGATACTGGCATAGTCGTGGTTGACCGAACTTTTTTTGCTGCAGCAACTTTTTGATGCGCAAACACGAGCATATCAGATTTGCTCTTGCCGTACATACTCTTTCCTTTGTACCAAACCCCAGCGATGTGATGCAGGTGAAACTCTCACACAATTCAACAGAGAACCACAATTATCGCAACTGCCTAAATTTTTGAACGCCAATCATCCAAAATGGGGAAGAGGTCGAGTGGTACTGCCGTATCCAAAATTTCCTCATCCTCCGCATTGGCCACGAGCAGTTCTTCCTCAAGTTCGAATAAGTCTTCGATCCTCAAATCCTCATTTGCGCCCTCCTACTTACAGTTACACCTCTTTGCATCTGTCATACAGTCATTTGAATCGCAACAATTGCGCATACATGATACGTCGAATGGTAAATTGAAGCAGCAATATTCCACACCCGCTGCTACCAACATCACATGTCTGGATTGGGGATATTATGGACCATCATACCGAGAACAAAGATCGTCGAATAAGAAGAAGCGCAAAAGGACCCACGACAACCATGAAGATGTCGTTATTGCGGTTGGGGCCTCAAACTCTGAGATCTCCATGTACTCGCATACAGAAGGAAAGGTCGTTGGAGTTTTAAAAAATGGTCACCAGAGAGAGGTCATAGACTTCAAGTTCCTCCCTTCGGATAACCTTGAGGCATGGAGTATTGGTGGTGATGGCAAACTGGTTCAGTGGGACCTGCGGACGGACCAGGTTTTGAGGTTTGTAATCCTAAGAACCTGTGAGAAACATAATAGCTAATACTGCCTAGGACCATATCGCTGCCGGATCCTTCTGTTCAGACTTTATGCACGCCCTCACGATCATCGCCGCAGATCATATGCGCCTCATTTGCACCATTCGCTGTCACAATCCAGTCGAAAGATGACTTCCGGATAGACTCCTTTGATGCCTTCAAGAGCCCTGTGCAAACCATTGTCAGATCCGCTAATGACGGAGAGGCTGGGGATAAAACATTCCTTGCAGCGGACCACGATCGGTATATGAACCTATATGACTGTTCAAGCAAGAAGATTGTGAGGACCTTAGTTGCTAGTGGAGGGGTCGAACACGCAGGGCTACACTCATCGGCCGACGTTCCTGAAGACGAGCTGCTGGCGGTAGTAACAGCTGATGGTACTATCGATCTGTTCTGGAAGCCTTTCGCTCTGCCACAGAGTGTCAATGGTGATATTAGGTCTCAGCGAAAGTCTCTGACGAGAAAGGCTAATGCAACCGTCAAGTTGGTGAGTGGAGATGAGTCGAAGAAGTCTGTTCCAGTATTCAGTGCTTGCTTAAGCGGGTCAGACATTATCATAGCTTCTGTTGATGGTGGTGTAGAGCCTGCTTTCCAGAAGCTCCGGTGGCAAGATGACGGCTCTGGTGAGCTACTGTTCGGAGGTGTCAAGGAAGTACAGATAGTCAGGTCGGCCTCTACGTTAAACACGGCCACCATGAATGGCGTGAAAGACATGGGCCAAACCCATGTGAACGAGGCGCGAGCGGTCGTCACAAATGGGCTAGCTGCACCAGGTTCGCAAGCTGCTGTGATCGAGATTCTAAGCAGCGAAGACGAAGAGGACGAGGCTGAGGCCGACCACGAGGAAGAAGGTACATCCGAGGATGATCAAGTCGAAGCTGACGCGGCATCAGCAAGAGATAGCGATACAGGCATGGAAGATGTTGTATCGAATGAGGACGAGGAGGAGAAGGGAATGCAAGCCGATGCAGGTGATGCAGAAGAGCCATCATTCGGCGACTTGCTAGCGCAGCGACACCCCGAAGCTATATCAATCATGGACACGTTACCAACCGCCCAGAATACGGTTGCGAAGATACCAGAGTCCAATCAGGCGATGCTACCATCAGGCATGTCTCTTGGAACTGTACTGACTCAGTCGCTACGGACCAACGACCAGAGTCTGCTTGAAACATGTTTGCACATAACAGATGAGAACATTATTCAAAACACTATTCTACGACTTGACTCATCCCTAGCTGCAAATCTATTGGTGAAGCTAGCAGAGCTACTGGCAGATCGACCTGGCAGATATGGTCATCTGCTCACCTGGGTGCAATCAACAATGATTGCTCACGGTGGTGCTATTGCTGGGCAAGCTGGAGTGGCATCAAAGCTTCGAACGCTATATCAAGTACTGAATGAACGATCCAGGATCTTACCAAGCATATTATTGCTGAAGGGCAAGCTGGATATGATGAGCGCGCAGCAGGTCTTCCGAGCACAGGCCGAAGCCCATCGAAGAGGCATTGTGGATGCTCCTGGTGTAGTTTACATCGAAGGCCAACAGGACAACTGGTCAAGTGACGAGGACCTTGACGAGGCCCCGACCATTAGAGCAATTAAGAAGACTAAGAAGGACACTAGGAAAGATTTTGATGATCTCGTTGACGAGCCCGAGACAAGCGAGGATGAGGATATGCCACTCGCCAATGGGACATACATTTCCGAAGGTGAAGAGGACGAGTCGGATGAGGACGAAGCGCACGAGCCTCGCACGAACGGTATCCTGGATGATGAGGCAGAGGTGTCCGGAGAAGGTGAAGAGGAGGAAAGTGGAGAAGAAGAAGAAGAGGAGGAGGAGGAGGAGGATGAAGACGAAGACGAGGGAGACTCTGAGATGGATGACTTCATCAATGACGGTGAGATCTCGGAAGTCGAGGACGATGGTGGCATGGCTTTAGATGCAGCCGATGCGTTGCCTCAACCCGCGAAAAAGAGGTCGAAGCATAGATGAAACCAGCAGCATTCGCTTGCGCTTGACACCTTCACAAGGCCTTGAGCATAAATATGGGCTTGAGGTCGTCTACAAGACATAGGGGTGCTACTCAAACCAGCAAGTGGTCAGCTTCTGAGAACAGAACACAAATGAAAGGAGGAATGATGGTGGTATAGCTTGTCGGCATCTAATCTGTACAGTTACGAATCATCACGATCGCATGTCATGTGTCACGAGCATATGAGTGCATTTGCATAGTGTTAGTTCATGGTCATTCTGCAAAAGTCTTGAATATTAGGAGCGGCAAGCAGGCAGTAATCACCAAGGTACAGCATCTTTTCCAGCATAGCTTCTGGGTTCATATCAATGGTGTTTTATACCGCGAGGTGTTAAAAGGGGGCAATTTCGGCCAACTACCAAAACCAAAAGTGCTGGTGTATATACCCCGAGAATGAAAACAATTGCATCTTGAACGTCCAGATAAGATGGGTCGAGACAAGAGAGGCACACTAAGCACCATGAACAATGTCCTTGTCGGTGTACCTTTCCCCCACCTATTGCAGAGGACCCCCAGAATAACAGGACTAATACCCATGCCGATCAAAAACACATATCTACTGCACATCTGCCTCCTTCGTGCCCCAACGATTCCCGCCCCCTTTCTTTCTCCCTCTTTCACACAGTCATCACTAACGATCCACCATCTCAAATAGTAACGACAACCCACGACTCCCTCGTAAATGAACTTGTATGTTAACCGATGAAGAAACAATGAGCCTTCGTATCTATTCATCTATCTGTTATCAAGGAGTTTCATGCATGTTAATTTGTCGGATGGGGCATCATGTACGCGTGAGTATTGTAGTTGGATGTTACACGCTGCGGTCCTCAGTTGTTCATACCCCCTGGCCACTGCGTTGTGTTGCACTGCCAGATCTATATGTGGCGAGTCAGTGATCACGTTGTTGTCTAGCGATCTTGAAAGTCCAAGGTATGCGTTTTCGTGGTCTACATCAATCAGCTAGGCGGATGGTAAAGAGCTTGCTGTTGCCAACTAATTAACAAAACAAAGGACATGGTGGATGTCTTTGAATGTCTATCTCATCATCGTTCTTCATTCTTCGTCACCCACTGCTTCATTCTTCGTCACTCACTGCTTCATTCTCATCAGTGCTACTTCTGTAGTCATTGCTTCTTGGTCCATGTGCAAAGTACACACCTACATGCGTCTATCTAAACCCCCTCCTCATTTTGTCAATATCAATCATTCAAAAGGCGTCGCTCTCCCCATTCCGATCAGCCTCTTCACCCCAACCATCCATTGCCCACATTCCTCAACCTTGTTAACCTGCACATCCATCTGAATCTCGCTGGCATGTGTAAAATCCCTACTTTCTACTGCCCGGCTCAACTCAACCAACTGGTGCACTGTATCGGGTTTCAACAAGTCCTCATTATTCAGATGATCGAATAGGATGTCAAGACGTTTCTTGGTGTCGTTCACCTGAGGTTTATAGGCGGCTGGGGCACGGGCTTCAATGCGAGAGAACTCGGCGGAGAGGACTTGAAAGATTGGTTGTGCTTGGGGTGAGATGTGGGTACGGTCACCTTTCGCTGTGGAGAAAGTTAGTGGGGGAAAACATTTAGACAAGGGACGACTTACGATGTTTTCGTGCTGGCGGTGGAGCAGAGCGTTGGGTTTCTGAACCAGCTGTACCCGGACGCGATATAGGTTGTTGTTGTGGTGGTGGGGGAGGCAGACGCGCTGCTGCAGCTTGGGGTGGAGGAGGTTGACTGAATTGTTGCGGTGGTTGAGTTGGAGCGTAGAGATTTGATTGTGGTTGGGAGGGTGGTGCGCCTGGAGCGTATGGGTTGGAGGGTGTGCGCGAGCTCTGGATTTGTGGTGCTTGTGGTGGAGGAGCTATATTCCGCTGAGGTGGTGCGAACGACTGGCCGGTTTGTGCTCCTGGAGCAGGAGTGTATCTGCCTGGTGGCGGTGCGCTGGTTGGAGGCGCATTGTACGGTGATGGACCGCGTGCTATTGGCGGTACCATTGGCGTGGGTAATGTGTTGGCCATTGATTGCGGTTGTTGTGGTGGGGCGTATGCATTTAGTGCCGTTGAGCCTGGCCGCCTGATCTCGGCGCCGGAGGTTTGTGGTGACTGGATTCGCTGAGGAATTTCACCTGCTTTTGGAGGTGGCGGGACGGCTTTCTGTAGTCTTGATCCAAACGGCGTCCCGGAAGACTGTGGGGGAGATGGTGCACCGAAGAATTGATTTGTGGGCTGCTGAAGAGGGTTTGCTGCTCCGCCGGGCACAGATGGTGTGCCTCGTCGCGGTGTTGGCACTTTACCAAAACCCTCAGGTATGTCGTTCCAGGCCTTCATGTCTTTGGCTTGAGACGGAGGAGGTACTGATGGAGACTGGTTGTAGGCGCGCGATGGTCCAAAATTAGACGGTGGCTGGTGCATGCCAAACTGCTGTGGAGGCGGCGGTACGGCAGCACGCATAGGTGGTGTTGGTTGATATCCCCCTTGCACTTGAGCTGTTTGGGTTGGGGCGTACGGATTGCTCGGCTGCGAATGTGGCGCATAGGCAGATGCTGGTGCATAGGGAGATTGCCCTGGTGGTGCATACGATGACTGTGCTGGCGCCAAAGGCTGTACACCAAATGGCGTAGGCTGTGGTGGTGCCGCAGGCGAAAACGTGGCTGCTGATTGTTGGTGACCTATACTAGGCAATGGCTTTTGAGTATTCGGTGCAGCAGGGGCAGGGGCAGCTCTCGCGGCAGTGACCACTGGCTTCTTGGTAGCTTGCTGTATTCTGCTTCGTGCCACATCTGCTTCAGGATAGTGTACCGGTAACAGCGCTAAATATTTTGATGCGGCCTCTAGCCGGCCGTGAGCCGCCACGATATCCGCATACTCGAGGTACCTGTTGTACAAAGCTTCCAGCTTCCAATCTTCAGTCTTGTTCAGCTCGGTATCCTGGAAGTTGACAACATTTCGGAAGATGGTGACTTTCTCGATCAGGTCTTGCAGGGCCTTGGCATGTAATGAGAAGGCTGACATATCAGCTGCAGATGCCGCACCTTCCGCTTCGTGCTGTTTGAGTTCCGCAATCCAGATGGAAATGACCTTCTCGAGCTTCGATCCTGCTAGATAGCAGAATGCGGCATCCTTGCGAGCGGCGGGTGTATGTGCCGTTTGCTCGTCAAGTCTGTCACCCAAAGCCTCACAGAGATCAGGAAATTCTTTCTCATCCGCAAAGGTACATAGAGTTGCCATGACCTCCTTCCAGTTCTCTAGATCAGCATTGTGGACAGTGTCCCACAGGTTCTTGCCAACCACCGAAGCCAATAATCGCAAATAGTTGGGACCACCACTTTGTTTGGCGAAGTATGCTTCCTGTGCCTTCTTAATGCACTTCTCACCGCCACAGATAGCAAGCATGAAAGCGTCTGACATTCGATCTTCCGCTAAGCAGATGTCAAGGGCTTTCTCAAACTTGCCAAGCATGATCAGCTTAGTTATTTGCTTGTCAGTCTGCGTTTCTGATCCGGTGAATATTTGGAAAGGTGTGTTTGTAGTTGTTCCTTTCGTAGTGCCGAGTTGTGAGAGAAAATCGCCTTCAGCGTCTGTAGCAAAAACAGATTCGAATCTTCGGTGTCCTTTAGAGTCACCATTGACTTGTGGCTTAAGGCTGTCGTTTTCATCTTGTTTGTCCTCCAGACCTAAATTGGCGAGACTATCTGCGGCTTCGGCCGATTCATCGAAGCCAAGGTACTTGACAAGCTCTTCTCGAGGATTCTTAGACAGTAGAGTGCGCATGACCTGCCAGTCCGCTTTCTCCTCATCCGTCTTCGCGTCTGCAGCTCTTGACGAGCACAGCTCATCTAGATTGCCTGACTGCATAGCCTCCTCGAACGTGTTCGTGGCGGCGCCGACTTCCGAGTCGACCTCAAATTTCGTAATTGACACTTTCGAAGCTCTGGATCTGCCGGGTTCAGCAAGCTTGACGGAGATGATGCGACCACCAAAGCCAAAAGAGACCGAGCATGGTCGCTCGAGCCATTTTGGAGCCTTCGCAAGGGAGAAGGATGATGGTTGTGGCTGTGTTTGAGCTCTTGAGAAGAAGTCCTCGCCATCAGCGGCTTGAGTCTGCTCTTGCTGCGCAGCAGAAGGGTTCGTGTTTTGTAATGTTTGGATGGAGAGTTTGCCGTCGAAAGAAGCTGTAGCGAACATGGAAGGGTGCTTGGGATTCCATCTTGTCTGGAAAGTCCAATTCGTGACGACAGGGTAATCACCGTATGCCTGGCCAGTTTGCGGATTCCATAAAATTGTCCTGTTGTCCTTGCCGCAAGAGAGCAACAGATCATTGTCTTGCTGACACCACGAAAGTGAAAGGACTCCGGAGTCATGGCCTCGTAAGACCTTCTCCGGCGCATTCGAGTTTCTCAGATCCCACACAAGTATGACTGGTTCTTGCTCCAACGGAACTGCCGTGATCAACCTTGTAGGCTTTTCCGGATCCCAGGCAACTGCGCTGACTGCTTTTCGACCAAAGTTGTTGAGGGTTAAACTCTCCTTCTTTGTCTTCAAGTCCCAAACTGTGACAAATCCTCCACTACTACCCGTTACGAGGATGTTGGGCACTCGCTTGTTCCAGTCTAAGCAGTCGATGTCGTCTGCTCTCGCTGCCGTGCTGCCTAGTCTTATCGGATCGGATTCGAGATCATTTAGGTCGACTATGAACAGTTCTCCTTTTGCACCTCCACTTGCCAGATAGTGTGAGAACTTCGGGTGTGGGTTGTATTGGAGAGTTTTGATGGCACCACTGTGGAGCTTTTTCCGGTATATCGATGCGTTCGAGGCATCGGACTCGAGTTTCTCAGCGTCCCACAGTGCCAGTGTGCCATCGTCTAGAGCACCGGCTATTATTCCTTTCTTGTGTTCTTCTGTAGGCGGTGTCCATGCAAGGTCGTGGAAGCTAGATTCTGTAAGCATAATCACAAGCAGCAACTGAAAGTCCTTACCCAGTCTCCGTAGGCACAGTAACCTTGGGCTGCAACTCCTGGCTTGCTTGAGCATCATCCAGTCCTAACTCCCACAACTCCAGACAAGTCTCGTTACTGAAATCAACATCAACAGCCCCTGACTTCGTGCCCGTAACGATCCAGGGTGCAGCCACACCAGGTGACCATGCAAAGGCTGCAGTTCGCGGGATTTCCCTTAATCGCACCATGGTGGTGGTGGGTATGTGCGACTATCTGACCTTGTGTGCTGCGGAGAGCGGTGCGACTCAGCAATTCAGAACATAGATGACAAGGAGCGACAATAGAAAAGGACAGGTAAGTATGCACAGGAGGGAGCCGATACGAGATTCGAAGTTTTTATTTGCAACGTGTGGTGATATTCCCTGACTTGTTGCTTGTCTGTCCTTTGAACTTTGGAGCACTCCACTGCTGGAAAGTTGAATGTGGCTCAAGCGTCATCGCCTTCCCCGTACTCCTGAGCGGCATTGTCTACATAAGGAAGGTCATCCGAGCACTCCATGAAAGATTCTTGTTGTTCTTTGCAACCAAAACTCGCACCGCATTTTCTTATACTGAATGGTCCTGGAACATGGCCGAGGAATCACGCAGGCCAAATAGCACGATTTATGTTGGCGGTCTTGATACAACTCTGGTAACAACGTCAACTCTATCAGAAGCGTTCATACCATTCGGAGAAATTATTGATATATCACTACCGAAGCCGGAGGCGCCATCTTCAACAGATCTACATCGAGGCTTTGGTTACGTGGAGTTCGAGGATGCTGCAGATGCCAAGGAAGCAATCAGTAACATGGATCAAAGCGAACTCTACGGACGTGTCATCAAGGTAGCCATGGCAAAGCCAGACAGAAAGGATACTGGAGCGCCAGGCCTAGGGAGCACAATTGCCATCTGGGAACAGGAAGGCTACTTGGCCCAGCATGGCCCGGCCGAAGAAATCGAGGCACCGGAGCAGGGTTCGAGAAATGGCGGTGCTGAGGATCCTATGCAAGGGCTTGAAGGCTTGGATGTTGCTGGGCCAAGACCCGAGTGAGCCATGAGTTAGCTTTCAGGAGCTCCTACGATAGTCAGAGAAGGAGGATGAGTCAAGCTGGATTGCAACACTGGAAAGACTATCTGCTGCTTGCACGTCATCGACATACACGACATCAGAAGTGTCTGCTAAGATCTTCAATAGTAACCTCACCAGAAACAGAGAGTGCAAGCACATCTGCAACGAAACCTGGGTGCATGGTGACGATCTAGCCAAAAGTACGCAGAGAGCAGGAACCGAAATTTGCAAGCGTGACCGAAACTTGAGGTTGTAACTTCTAGTGAGTATGATCAAGGAACGTCCAGGGAACAAGAGCAACGAACAAGAGGATTTGGGTAAGGGTCGGCTCCGCCACGGCAACCACCGAATGGACTGGCTTGCCGGAATGTTGAAGCAACGGAAACAGCAATAAGAATGCTCAGACGTTCAGTAATAAACGAACATTCAAATTTGATACAGTACGTGGAGAGGTTCGGCAGGCGGATTTAGGATGTGGCTTGTAGGAACATGAGCATGCACCATTTCGCTGCTTCTTCTTGTGATCACCATATCAACACTAAACACAAAGAAATTGCTTCCTGTTCAGTCTTTACACTCCTATTGGGACAGATTTGCACATTTTTGGCATCCTCGTATTGCATCCCATACCGCTAGTGCTCTGCGCTCGCCTGTTTCTTTGGCGAAGACTTCGAGAGTCGCAATGTCTTATCCGTCAGGAGCTTCCGGCCCAAAGCGAAGCACGCGGCTCCCAAGGCGAAGCTGTTCAGCAGTCAACATCTGGCCACATTGAAGCCTGTAATTTCAGGTTTTATGGACGTACAAGATGACCACGAAAAGTGGGATTAACTCAGGTGGCATTCGCTTCAGCTGTCGTATTCGCTGGGTGATGGTATGTGCTGTTCCACCTCGTCAGTCTTTGCTCCTCTTTGTCACTTTCCTGCTTGTTTCGTACCGCTCTGGTCATCTTCCTATCCACTTGTCAGTCATACATTTCTGCTTAACAGTGTAGTTCCTACCTTGGTCCTCCTCGCGACAAGCGTCGTAGAGAATGGCCGAGCACGGAACAGTTTCGCTTGCTGCAGGATGGTAGACCGAACAATGGGTGCGCGTAAGATAGGCTGTCTCAGAGCAACAGCCCTGAAAGCCGGCAGACGCGTAGCAAAAGAATTCATTTTGGAGTGGAGAGGATGTATAGGAGCTTAGGTACACTTTGTGTGCTTGTCGTCGTTTTCCTGAGAGCTGTGATGCAAGTGCACGCAGCGGAGCTTGAACGCCGTTTCCCGTACCTGAGGCAAGTCACGTGCTTCTGATCCGCAGCTGCGAGCTTGGAGCTTGGCGGAAGACTACTCGAGTACCATCTCATGACTTCAACCGCTTTGAACACCACTCTGCCAGTCTGTTAGACTCCGTTGACCACCATAACTACGCTGCCATATCCTCAAGAACAACCCGACAACTACCGCGATTATGCCTGACATTGAGATGCCCGATCCAGAGGATCTTGGTGGCAACGTCACCAAGCCCTTCAAATTCGTTACAGGTGAGCCGACGAGGAGAACGCCGGGGAAAGGGGCTTGTGGACAAGGAGATTGACTGGTCAATAGCTGGATACGATGCTCGATTTCCCAACCAGAACCAGTAAGAGTAACCATCCGGAAGTGCCGAGCACACCATCGGTTAACGAAATACTAGGACAAAACACTGCTGGCAAAACTATGTTGATTACCACAAATGCGTTCTTGCCAAGGGAGAAGATTTTAAGCCATGCAGACAGGTGAGGAACTGCGTATTCATGAGCTGACGGAAGTACTCGTGCTGATACTGGACTTTTAGTTCTACCTCGCATACCGATCGCTGTGCCCCAACTCCTGGGTTATGAGATGGAACGATCAAAGAGAAGCTGGCAACTTCCCCGTCGATTTGGAACACTAGATTGTGCTTGGACAGCCGGAGTAGTTGAGCTTGGAGCGGGCGAAGAATACCGAAAAATGCTGTACATAAGCAGTGCTGGTTGAGCATTGTTGTTGCTTATTACTCATCGAACTCTTGGAGCTCATCCCCGTCTACAGTGTATGCCGCTGTTCACTGTCTCTGACGTCCTTTTGCTATCTCCATTGAACCACAAGGTTGATGCCAGAATCACACCCACCTATAGGGGCAACAGTGAGCTAAGAGCCTGCGGCACTCCTCTTCGCTTGCTTTTACAACTAGTCTGGAAGTTTGCAGATCATGGGCCCATATTAGCAGGGTCTTCAGCCTGCTCATGAAGCCGCATCAGATGTGTTGCTTTGGCAGGTGAATATCGCGTTGGTCACGTCTTCAGGCTGCTCTCCCATATCATTACATTGAAGCCGAGTATCTATATGCTTGCCATAAATCAACGCTGGTTTTTGCTGAGGCAAATTCGAAAGACATTGTGTGAGTATCTCCGTACTGCTGCTCTTCTGCAAGCAAGCAGTCATGCAGCTGATATGTATGCCAGCAATGAGCGTCTGCAAGAGCGTTTCTCCTCGGCGCCGGTTCTAATGCATTAGCGTGACATCCTGTGTAAGTCGACTTCCTGAGTGTTCAGAACCCTTGATCTATCTCTGCTCAGCCATCTATCGTTTGACCGAACTTCTCTTCAATGCTTCCAGTAGCTCCGGCCGCTGGGCAAGCAACTGGGCAGCCTGTGCATATGTGTACCAAGCCCGTGTTCTCTTGTGTTTCTCCGGCCAGTTTGCTTTCTCCTCCACAACAGTGACTTCGAAGAATTGGTAGCTCGCTCGTGGAGCATTTCCCGTGAGGGCGGCTGGTGGTCTCATGTCCATGATCATGCCGAGATCTTTCACCACGTCGCAGACTATGCCACCTTCTTCCCATGCCTCCCTCTTGGCTGCCACGGCTGCGGTATCCTCATCAAGCTCCCAGCCGCCTTTCGGCAGTACCCAACCTTTCCGGCTCGAAGATTGTATCAGAAGGACTTTGGTCTTGTCGTTCGACAGAGGCACTACTCCG
Organism: Neophaeococcomyces mojaviensis; assembly: GCA_030247915.1. NCBI lineage: Eukaryota > Fungi > Ascomycota > Eurotiomycetes > Chaetothyriales > Neophaeococcomyces > Neophaeococcomyces mojaviensis. Next base: position 80,763 of record JAPDRQ010000089.1, read on the forward strand.
GCAACGAGGCGCTCGCCCTTAGGGCCGTAGCCTGACTTGGTTAGAAAGTGCCAAGGCACTGTTGGAAGAGGTATGACAAACGTTGGTTGCCTGTGCCCGTGCGGGATGTCATACTTGTCCCTGCCATCTTGACCTCAACCAATTCCCCGAACCAAGCAGACGTAGATGTGACTCTCTGTAGTGCTGAGACAAGGTTGTTTGGTAGATGTGGTTGATCACTTTGAATGGGAGCAAGGAGCGGTAAGAAAGAGGAAGAAGGCAGCAACAACTCGATAGGAGTGTTCCGGGTACAGAAGAGAGCAGTGAGGAGGTGAGACACAATCACAGAAACTTCATGGTGATGGTGTTGTTTACGTTTTCTGCGTAAAGCAAGTGATACTAGGTGCCTTCAGACCCGAAGCCGGGACTGGAGGAAAGGTGAAGGCTTGCTAGAAAAGAACGAGAATGAGATGAGTCTGAAGAAGCCATGGTTCTTGTAGCTGGGAGTGTGGAAAAAAAATCTAAGAAAGCGCGAGCGTGGACGGTGGAGGAAAATTAGCGATTGTGCTCGGGCTGTTGCGCCGTGACTATCACTGAACTCTAACAATTCTCCCCTTGTTGTTATTAAAGCCGAACACGCTGACCTATTTCTGACGTACTTTTCTCCTGCAAATCGGTCGGTGTACTGCTACTAATGCTCCAACCCTGTCATAATATAGCGGTGCTTTGAAGGTAGTGCTCCGGTGAGTGTGGTCCTTAATGGCACGTTCTTCAACGCGTACACAGCATTCACCCCTTGTTCGCCTCACCTCACCGCAGCTTTGCTTCCTCCAGCACAGGAGAGAAATTCTCAACCTATCTGTCATCCCGCAACATGAAGCACTGCCAGCACATCCAACGGTAGTCCACTGCTAGTCATGCCATTCTTTTTCAGCCCACTCCCAACTCCACCACGGCAGTATGCGCTGATGGCTCTTTGCTGCCCCCTGCAAGAGCTGGTTTATACGGATTGCCCAGTTCGGCGCAAAATTGTATACACCGTTCATCTGCGCACGTGCGCAAATGCGGCAGTCTTGTCGGTGTCTAATGCACATTCTGTGCTAGGGCTCTAGGCACACTTGCTGCATTCTCACACGACACCTAGGCACACGACCCATCGTTTTCTCGAGTAAAACCCGTAGATCATGATAATGCCTTCTGTCTCTGACTTGATTGGCTTTCTATTTGCTGAGCTTTAGTCCTTCACAACTCTAACAAAGCCGCTCGTCCTTTCAAGTCGTACGAACAACGTGGGATGATCTGTCGCTTGGGAACCAGCCCACCACCAGTGAAGTCATCGCCGTACGCGGAAACACCTTTGCTTGTTCTACCATTCTAGAAAACAGTTCCTACTGGTAGTTCTAGTGATATACGAACCTAGCTCTGTGCCATGGCCACCGGCGTTTCCATCCTAAAACCTCTTGGTAAGCTAACTCTACTTACATCCATTTCTCAAGCTTGATCGACCTTGTTTGGCCCTTTTCGATGGTGCCTCGTCGACCGCATCAAGCCCGCAACGAACCCACCATGGTTCACGCTATCAAAGAAATCGAGAACAGTGCTTGGAATAAATCGAATCATGTCCATTGTCAAACTCGTCATTAACGCAGGAATCATGGTGTCACTCAACGACTCTCCGTCCACGCGTACTGGCACAAATCTGCGTGTTAGAGCAAACACAAGTTGAGGCACGCTGACAGGTTGGCAATTCAGGCTACCAGAAGAGCCGACACTGCGGCTATTGCAAGCAGAAAGATGGAAGTATGTTTTCGCCTTGATGTTGCTAGTAAGCTCCAACTAACATGTACAGGTTGCTCATACTACATGTCGTGCGACAATATGAGGGTTGACCACTATCAAGAGCTTGTGGACCGAGGTTGGAGGAGGTGAACCTATCTAGGTGCCCAAGCTTTTCTGCATTACTGACTGCTCAAGGTCCGGCACAACTTACTACAAGCCCGATCTGCCCCGGTCGTGCTGTCCTCACTACACCATAAGGTTGGTCAGATCCAAGTAAAAGGCACAGCACAGAACTGATATGCACTAGACTCAAGGCTTCTGACTTTCATGCCAAGAAGGATCAGCGATCAGCAATCAACAAACTCAATAGATACATAGTTGGATCGGAGTACAAGAGGAAAGCAGCTATGTTGTGCCCTCAACCAAGAGAGTAAGATTGTGTATCCGCCGCCGGTTGTCGTTCTCACAAATGCATCAGGGTTAAACGCCAGAAACGAGATAAGTTCAATCTCAAAGACGCAGTCCACTACGCAGAACATGACAAGCTCCCCAAACCTGTTGGTAAGAAGACCCAGAAACCTATCGAGCCCGCCCATAGATTTGAAGTCAATCTCGAGGGGGACAGCTGTACCAAAGAGAAGCATGAAATTATGCTCAAATACCAGACAAAAATACATCAAGACCCTGAATGGCGCTGGTCGGAAGCGTCTTTCAAAAGATTCCTCTGCAGCGGTCTTGACAGAAAAACTGTGAAAATCGGGGGAAAGACTATGAAGCTAGGCTCTTATCACCAGTGTTACCGGATTGACGGGAAACTGGTAGCAGTTGGAGTTCTTGACTTATTACCACATGCCGTGAGCTCAGTCTACCTTTTCTACGACCCTGACTACCAAGAATGGGATTGGGGTAAGATTAGTGCTCTTTGGGAAATCGCTCTCGCCATGGAGGGAGGTTATGAATATTACTACATGGGGTATTACATACATTCCTGCACGAAGATGCGGTATAAAGGCCGTTTTGAGCCAAGCTACATCCTAGACCCAGAAAGTTTGAAATGGGACTTACTCGACGATGACCTCCGCAAAAGATTAGATCAGCGCAAGTACGTCTCGCTATCTCGTGACCGTCAACTCGGAACACAACCGGCTGAAAATGGTACCCTCGTTGGGCCTGTGCTCACAGATATGAAGACAACTCCAAGCCATGTTGAGGAGTTGACGAAAGAAAAACTTGGAGAAAAGCTGAAGGGCGAAGATATCGAACTGGACTCCGACCCGTCCGACCCGGACGATACTGATATTCCTGAAGGCTCGTTGTTCGATTATAACATACCAGGTGTGTTGACGAAGGAAGAGGTGGCAAAACTGGATCTTGACCACATGAAGCTTCTTGTTAGAACTGCACTGGTCGACCTGGAAGACCTTCGTGGATGGGAAGAATGGAAGATTGACGATCCAGGCACCATCAAGGGTATTGCAGCCGAACTGATTGCCACTACTGGGCCAAAGCTATTGAAGGACTCGGCACTGGCTCTTTTCTGAACACCTTCACCGCAAAATGGCAATAAGTACAATCCCAGACTTGAATCTGTGACAATTTTGAGCAAACATTTCTAATGCCTTCGTGTGCAAACGAGCAGCAAACAAGATACTCCCTGCGCCGAATGTTAGTGAATCCGACTGTCGTTAGTGGACTACAGCGGCACAATTTGAACGATTTCCCATGGACTTGGTGATAGGAGTTGATGGTGTTTGCAGCTCACTTGAAGAGAAAAGTTCGGAGAAAAGGGTCCAGCGTACTACTACTGACTGTCTACATTAATATCCTGGCAGCTACCTTCAATATTACAAATTCATTCACAATATGTTTCTACGACCCTCATGTGATACCGCAACCAAACGTCAGAAACACAGGCCTAACCTTGAAGATAAGAATGGACTCAAAGTTCAAAAGTGATCGGCTGGTATTCTTCTTTCAGAGTGACAGTGTTAGGCACTTACATTACTTAGGTTTTATACAGTGGGAGTATCACCAACTCTATTTTTGCGTTTGCGAAGGCCACTCGTTCCTGCCTTGATTTCGAAATATTACGAGCCGCAGTCAGCAACCCTTCCAATTTTTCTCAGCATACTCTTCCATCACTTCATACCGAGTCTCAGTCTCTAGGATCTTCATCAACCACACTATTCCTCACAACCGACCGACACAATTCTGGAAATCTTCCTCTCCAGCACTTCAAGATGAAAATCATATTCCTCAGTCTTTTAGTGATTATGGCCTCAGTGCTTGCCAACCCTACTAGTGCGACCCAACCTTCTTCTCAGGTCCTAGTTACTGCACCAGCTGCAACAGGAGAGCATGGCATACTTTCTTCACAGATTGGCAACAATAACTACGCCCTGGTGTGTCTGTACGAACAAGGTCTCACTAACGACTGCCAGAAGAACTTTGGCTACTATTGCACAAGTAGCGGACGCCTAGCCACTACAAAGCCACAGCGAGACGAAGGTTGTGATCATTGTGACTGCATCGATCTCGACCCGAAACCGAACTGCCTTCTCGGTAGCTCAGGTCAGCTGTACTGCGCAAGAGACCTTGTCAGTGGCGTGCAAGATATGATTAAACCTCTCTCCCCCTCAGCAGAAGATGCTCGAGTAGCTGGATGGCATCCGAGCGTCGCGAGTCATACTGTGACCATGCTTGCACCACTCTCTTCCAGCAGTCGTGTTGCTGAAGGAATTGGTATCAAGCATGTGGTGCCTCAACCACCTGGATCTGCGGCGCTCCGGTTATCAGCACCACGCTGGGCCAAAGAGCTTAAGAATCTGTTCCGCTTATTTGTTTCTAGCGCGAAGCCTATGGAAGGATTGGAGCCTCCCAAAAAACAACCTCCAAGTAGCATGGTCACTAGCTTGTCACTATCTATGAGGTCTGAACCAACCAATGATGTCCAAGCCCGAAACACCGATGTCGCAAAAGTGTACCATAATTACGCCCTAGTATGCTTTGGCTCCCGTGAGCTTACAGAAGCCTGCCAGCTTTTGCGCTTCCAATACTACTGCAACTCAAAAGGCAAAATATCCCATAAAGGAGCATACAGTAATCAAGGATGTGATGAAAACTGCGAGTGCGTGGACCTCAATCCCAAACCTTCAAATTGTCTCTTTGGCCTTTCAGGACAGAGCTATTGTGCATCCTTCAAGCAAAACCTGGCTGATGGACAGCAGCAAGAGCTCGAGGTAAAGCAACTCATAGATAGCTTGCCCCATGATATCGCGCTACCTGTTCAGCCTGCTGAGGTCAAAGATATCAAGCCTCGAGATACTGGTTATACCCAAGTGGCATGGGACTACGCTTTGGTATGTGGCTACACTCGCGATCTAACGGCAGCTTGTCAAGGTGGACTCTACTTGTACTACTGTAATTCAGCTGGTCAGGTTGCCAATTTAGCACGACAACATATTGTTTGCGAAAAGAGTTGCGAGTGTATAAATGCCTATCCGAAACAGGCTTGTGTCATCGGTCTGACATGGAGCTTTGCCTGCACGATCACTGGACGCAAGCGTGAGCTGCTTGCTAGTGTCGAACCAAACAGCATCACCGTGACGGGAAAGGACAAACCGGAACCCCCGATAAAAGAGCTCACTATTCCTTTCCATACCTCTTTGAAGGATTTGACATCTACCAAAGCTGGAGATGTGAAAGCCTTAGATGTCTTAGACACCGATGTGCACCTTCTCTCCCATGATTATACTCTCTGCTGCAACGACCAGCATGTCGCTCGCACCTGCCAAGATTACAAGCATAGATACTACCGTGCTTCAGATGGTGAGATGGCACGCAAAGGACCAGCAGAGGCTGTCTGCGACGAATCATGTGAGTGCCAGACCCTTTACCCGAGGCAGGGATGTCTCGTTGGTTCCAAGGGAATGGCATACTGTTCGGGCAAAGGAAAGCGGTCCATCTTATCACCAGAGGGCGAGGTTGTTTGGGAAGGGGAGGTTATGGATGATGAAGAACCTCTAGCTATTGAAAAGATAAGTGAGGAGATACCGCAGACGTCTGTGAGTGTGAGGCTGGCAGTGCCAGCATGGCCGAAGAAACTAGTGAATATGTTCATGAAGCCTCGAGGCGCAACAAGACCAGCTATGTAAAAGGACACCACGAATATCGACGTCGACCTGGTGCAGCCACGATCCGACTAGTTTCAGATGCTGCAGCTCGTTTGTTGAAGCTAAATCTGCGGTTCTAACTTTTGGAATAGCAGACAAAGCAAAGCAGGAGAAGCAATCAAAATGATCCTGATGATCCTGATGTTATGCTAGGAACAGCCTCGACTGGCAAAGTCAGTAAGGATGAAGCAGCTAATACTGAGCAGAGGATAAAGCCATATTATATTGGTTTGACAGAACGAACAGCGGTACCTGACTCCTCTTGTTTGTTCGCGTGCGGATCCAACTTGACTTGAACCGTTCGATGAGAATAAGCAAAGGAAATATTTGGTTAATGAATACTTCTTCATCGAGGCAATCTATCTCCCCACCATTACCCCTGAACGTGCTTTACAAGGGTTACCAGCTAGTGATCGACCAACAGGCCTTGAGAAATGACCAAATGCAAAAGATTACGATACACTACCTTCGTGTCCTCTCCTGCCTTGAAACCGTGCTTGCTGCCTGATACCGGAAGGTAGGTACGACTGCGCGCGGACTCTTTTCAGAGCTGGCTAGAAGAGGCTGTTTGATCGAGATGTGGTATAGTGATTAGAGACTTGATCCACAAGAGGTAATGGGGCGTATCGGGCATGGAGAGGCTGATGTCACTTTTAATGACATTCAGCAGAGCTTTACTAGGTATCGTCAAGTTTGGGTCAAGCCATGAAACTTTCCCACAACTCTAATTCATGCTGATGCTGCAAGTAATAATATAAAGGCATTCATTCTATATGCGATGCTAGAAGTCAAAGTCTCAACTCGTACAGAGTACATGCTCCAGAGATGCGTTATCTACAACCTTGCTACACACTGATTCGTCCCTTATTTCTTCGCCGCCGCTGATCCTGTTGTATTCGTCACTCCTCTCTTCTTCTCAATAGCTTCAAGCCTTAACTTTTCTGCCTCTAGTTCGCGTTCCTTCTTCCTCCGGTCATCCTTCTCGAGTTGATCTGGCCGTCTGATCGCAATGTCCTTTGGCTTCAAATCACTGAACAGTGCCTTGAACACCCACTCAACCGCCCAACAGCCGATGTAATCAACAACCATAAGACTGGTGAGTACAACTTTGAACTCATACGTAAACTTCACAAGTCTTAACTTATCATTAAGCTCGGGTATGAACTCGGTTGCCCCCGAGAACGCAACAAAGCTGCAGGCTAAGAGACCGTAATACATGCCCTTGTTTTCTGAGATTGATTCGCGGAAGGGACGGCCCTGGTAATTTATTGCAAAGGTAGAGACCTGCTGGATCAGTTGCATGAGGTAGACGGCACTGTTGAGGAGCGAGGGTTCGAATTCGCCTTCAAGATCGACTTCTTGGTTGGGTGGAACGATACTGTAGACGTAGTTTGACAAGTAAATGAGCGTCGCACAATGAATTGCGAATTGGCCAAGCACCGAGCCAAGGATGTACATGTTTAGGATATTCGGCTGGGGTCGCTCGCGGGAAAGTGCCTCAACGGACTTGGCACGTGAGATGGACAAGAAGCAGACAGACATGAGCATACCGCTGATCGTGACCTGGCCGTCGCCGAACTTTATGCCTGCGAGGTAGATGACAGAGAGAGAGTAGGCACTAATCAAGCAGTTTAGAGCTAGAATCTTGTACATCTGAATCGTGGCGACGAGAGTGCAGCGACCTTGGCGGATGATGTTGGGGATTGCAACGACGTTGGCAAGTTTGCTGGTGAACGGAGCAGCAACGGAGGCGTCACCAAGTTTTATGGTTGGAGGTTCGCTTTCGTCGAGCTCGGATTCCATGAGGGAGGACGTGAACTTGTCGGCCCAGCCAGCGGCTTTTTGCTGGGCATCGAGTTGGCGCTTTTGTTGCGGATTAGTGTCGTTCGCTTGCTGGAGGGCTTGTGCGCCGGGAGACGTGACTGTTTCGATGGAGCCGTTGCTTGCCTTGGCGTCGCCGTTTTCCACGGAAAGACCCTTCTTCTCAGCGATAGCCTTCATTGCAGCTTCGTAGTGAGGATTCGTGGGGCCAGGGGGGTACAGGTGAGCAAGATGCTTTGGAACAGGTGGTGCTGGTTGGTTAAATCGCTTCATCATGGAAACCTGTTTCTCGTAGATTTCCTTCATTTTGGTGTTGCGGAAGTGCTCGCCGATCTTATTCAAGACATCTTGCGTACCGTTCAGAAGAGCCACACCAATATGCGCTTGCTTCAGAGCACCAACATCATTCGTGCCGTCACCACACATGAGCGTCGTGTAACCCTGGTCTTTGAGGCCGACGAGGATCTCTTCTTTCTGTTTTGGCGACACTCGAGCATAAACCCAAGTATGGCGTAAGAGTTTCGAGAAGGCTTTCTGACCGGTGAACTTGGAAAGAGCGTAGCCGGTGACACAAAGATCCTTAGTATCGATGATGCTTTGGTCGAGATCTGCCGTCGGATCAACCGGAATAATGGTTTTCTCATCTACGCTTCTCCAGACTAATTTTTCCCCAGAAGAATCATTTTCGGGCGCGTCAAGGATAAGACAATCTCTGTCAACAATCTCAACTTGTCGAGCAACATGTACAGCAGTAAGAGGGTTATCACCAGTGATCATGACCGTTCTGTGACTGCTCTCGTTCAGCATCTGGATTGATTTGATTGCGTCGTCCTTCAGAGGAGTTTGCAACACCAAGAAACCGGCAAAGTGAAGTTGAGACTCAACCTCTTCACGCTTAAGGTCATTGATCCGCTTTTGACCAATTTCAGCATCAACCGATAGGTATTTGTACGCTAGCGCGAGCACACGAGCGCCATTTCGTGTGAAATGCTTGAACGTCTCTTCATACTTTGGTGGAGTGCTGACAAGCATCTTTCGGATAGTCTCTGGTGCTCCTTTCACACCTACGAATGTGCCTTTGGCTTTTCTCCCTGTGCTTGGATCTGTCATCAGGGCGAGTGCGACAGAGCTTTGACGTTTCAGTGCTGAGGAGAACTGGAAGCGGCGCTTGATTTGCACAATATGCGTAGCAGGCTGATTCGCCTTTGGACCTTTGGGCGGGTTGCTGGTTAGTGTATCATTATTTCCAAGAGTCCAACCGAGTGCGTTCAATGTAGCCTTCTCCATAGGATCGCCGACAATTTCACCTTCATCAAGCTTGACCAAAGCATGGGCCGTAGCAAGGACGAGCGTGGTATAGGTACTGCATTCTGGAACCTTGGTAACCATAGTTTGAGCGCCATCAGGCTCGCTCTTGACACCCTCTTGACCCAGGAAAAGACCAGCTACGCCGTCAACGACCAGGTCTTCGCCAGTCAATGTACCTGTCTTATCAAAGCATGCAACATCGACTCGACCAGCGAAAGGGATTCTGAAAGGCTCAGTACAGAAAATGGCGAATCTGCTCAAAGCGGCTAGAGAGGTGTTTACTGCCAGTGAAAGCTCCATGGGCAGTTCTGGTGGCACGACACTTGTAACAATCAGAACACAGTCGAGGAGTAGTTTCGACCTCTTCCGGTCGTTCTTGACACCTTCCTGCCACACATACCAAGATGCAGCCAAAGCGAAAACCAAGAGGAACAGAATGAACCACAGAGCCTCAGCATTGTTGGCGGAGACTCGCTCGGTTGAGAAAATCATGGTCCGAACTAGGCTGCCCTGGCTTGTCTCAAAACCAGTCTTGAGCACGATAGCCACTGCACCCTTGTCGGGTGGCGGAGGTACACCATTCTTTAGTTGTGGAACACCTTCACGAGCATCATCACTAGTGTTGGGGTGAGTGATCTGAAGAACCTTGGTTCCGCCGTAAAGGAAGGCATTCTTGTCAAGTCCTTCAGGCTCGATAATAGCTTCGGCAGGGCGTAGTTGGACTGATTCTTTGAGGAGTGGTGTACTTTCGCCGGATAACATAGCTTCGTTAACAATGGCAGTGCCTTCGATGAGAAGCATATCACAAGCAACACCAGAGTCCTCTTGTGTCCGATTTGCAGAGACCAGGTCGCCAGGCAATAGCTTATCACTCTTGATTTGCGCCCATTTTCCAGCTCGGTAGACCCAAATGTCGTATGGCTTAATACTCATCCCACGGAATTCATTCAACGTTCGTTGTCTCTGCCAGACCACAGTACTCTCGAACGCGACGAGCATGAAAAGGGTGAAGAGTGAGTAGTACCAATAGTCGTCAAGCAGCCAGAGACCGACGCAGAAGAGCTGAAAGATGAAGAAAGGTGCTACGGCATGCTCTTTCCACAATTCCATGAAAGTCGGCACGGGTATGTCGAAAGTGTTGTCGCCATAATGTTTGTGGACATCCTCGATCTTAGCAGGAGTTGTGAGGCCCTTTGACTCTTGGAAGTAACCAATGGTTGGCTTCTCCTTCCGATCTAGGATGTAGACGAGAGGTGCAAAAGCGCCCGTTTCGGGAGAGTAGACGAATCGACGCTTCTGGAACAGGAAGGAATATTTTGTCTTTGTGCCCTCGACCTCGCGATCGATCTTGCACATGCCTGCTGCACCTGAGTTGACAATGGGTATGACTTTGATCAGTCGGGCATCCTCTACTGATTTGGCTTTGGTGCAAGTGAACACAGTGTCGATGTTGACACTCCATTTGGTGGAGAGCCATGTCAAGGCCTGTAAACATGATATTGTGGCAACCCAGACAAACGTCCATTCCTGGCCGTCGATGTAGTCGTCGTATCGGTCTTGATCAAGGTACAGGGCCAGAAAGATCGGCCAGAGGATTGTGAAGGGCCATATGTACGTTCGGAGGTAGATGGGTAGTGGATTGTGCAGACTCGCTCGCTGGACTTGATCGTTATCGACCAGCCGTGAACTGGCAGAATGGTTAGAGAAAGCCATCTCCAGAGTGCGAGAAGAGACTTACCTGTCAGCCGCCATGATGCAAAAGACGAGCGTCAGCAAAGAGCTCGAGCGCGCAACTCGGACGAGGAGATTCAAGAAAAATAGTTGAAACGAAATGTGTACACGGTCGCTCGTACCAAAATCATACGTAGTTTCATGCAACCAGCGAACTTTCGGCGCTATCAGATCCGACCTTTTCTGGTGCCCGCTCGCGATGTAATGGTGGTCTTCGAGGTGACCAATCACAAGCGATGAATGCTTCTATCAATCTTTCTGCTTCTGTGCACTTTCCCAATCTTTCCGACTTAGTCACACAAGAGCATAGTTGAGCACTACAAAATTGTAGAAAGCCTCTGAAGCGACTGCAGGCGCTACAATTCCCTCGATTGTCTTTTTTTGTCACTGGTGGCATCATAATCCTCAGAGTCACAGCAAGGGATAACCCCACGTGACTATGGTGAAGAGTCATCTCAACAATATCTAGAACAGCAATCAAGTCTCGACAGTATTGTGGCAGTGGTGTTGAAAACCAGCAAACTTGTAGGTCTCTTAATCTAGCTTTCCCTTGAAAGAGGTCGAGTTCCTGGCAGCAAAGAAATTTCCTTTCCCCGTTCCATCGGATTCATCCCCTCACGGATTTGCAGGAAGTTCTTTGAACCATGGCGGAGCCGAGCAATGAAGGCTCCAGTATGGTAGACAAGGTTAAGGAGAAGGTTGAGGATGCTCTACCTACCCGATCGAAGAAGCAGGAGAAGAAAGATAAGAAGGCTGCCGAAAAGGCTGTGAAGAAAGAACAGTATGCAAAAGAGGGAAGTGCAGCCCCTAAAAAGGCGCCCAAAGCTGTCAGCATTGAACCAACTGTGGTGCGAGATCCAGATGCTATGTTCAAGGAGGGATGGCTGGACGAGGTGCGGAAGGAGCGCCCAGCGAAGGATGTTTATACACGATTCCCACCAGAGCCGAATGGATATCTTCACATAGGTCACAGCAAGGCTATTGCTGTCAACTTTGGCTTCGCGCGATATCACGGCGGCAAGTGCTATCTCAGATTCGACGACACCAACCCTGAAGCAGAAGAAGAAAAGTTCTTCAGTGCCATTGAGGACATCATTGCATGGCTCGGCTTCAAACCTTACAAGATCACGTACTCAAGCGACAATTTCGATCGACTGTATGATCTAGCAGAAAAGCTTATTTTGCGAGACGGCGCTTACATTTGTGAATGTAATGACGAGCAGATCAAGGATCAGAGGGGCGGGACTGATGAGAAGAACAAACACCCCAGATATGCATGCAAGCACCGAGATCGACCGGTGGACGAATCGCTTGCTGAGTTCCGAGCCATGCGAGACGGAAAATACAAGCCAAAAGAGGCCTTCTTGCGCATGAAACAAGACGACTTCAAAACAGGCAACCCGCAGATGTGGGACCTTGCTGCTTACCGAATCATTGATGAGCCTGCGCATCATCGGACGGGCAAGAAATGGAGAATTTACCCAACTTATGATTTCACACACTGTCTATGTGATAGCTTTGAGGGCATCACACATTCGCTCTGCACAGTCGAGTTTATCAACTCACGTGAGTCCTATGAATGGCTTTGTGATGCGGTTGAGGTGTACAAGCCGATGCAGCGAGAGTATGGCCGTCTCAATCTCACTGGCACAATCATGTCAAAGCGGAAGATTGCGAGACTGGTTAAGGAAGGCAAGGTGTTTGACTGGGATGACCCGCGCCTCTACACATTAGTCGCACTTCGACGCCGAGGTGTCCCTCCAGGGGCCATTCTGTCCTTCGTTAATGAGCTCGGTGTCACGACAGCCAGATCGAACATTCAGACAGTACGATTCGAAAGCTCTGTGCGCAAATACCTCGAAATGACAGTACCTCGACTCATGGTCGTGATCGATCCCATCAAAGTGATAATCGACAACCTTCCTGAGGATTATGTAGAGGAAGTCGAGAACACTTTCGGTCCTAAGAATGTGGAGATGGGTTCGCATATGCTACCGTTCACCCGCACGGTCTACATAGAGCGAGACGACTTTCGGGAAACGGCCAGCAAGGACTTCTTCAGACTTGCTCCGGGTGCGTCTGTAGGTTTGCTGAAGGTCACATATCCAATCACATGCACTAGCTTCAAGAAAGACGATGCAACCGGTCTGGTTACGGAGATCCGTGCCACGTTGGATACGCCGGCCGAGGGTGAAACCTTCAAGAAGCCCAAATCGTACATCCACTGGGTGGCAGAGTCCCCAAAGCACAATTCGCCGGTCAAGGTCGACGCTCGAGTTTTCAACCCTCTCTTCAAGTCAGAAAATCCAGAGACCGTCGAACCAGATTTCATGGCAGATATTCGAGAAGACAGCCTAGTCACATATTCCAATGCCTTGGCGGAAGTTGGCCTGACAGAAATTCAGCGAAGGGCACCCTGGCCAGAGGAAGCAGGTGAAGCGAATGATGGAGCTGAGGGTGCACATGGAGAGGTGAAGAAACCAGGACCGGAAAGTGTTCGATTTCAGGCTATGCGGGTTGGATATTTCTGCATGGATAAGGAGACAACAGCAGACAAGATCATACTGAATCGCATAGTGGGTCTGAAGGAGGATTCTGGCAAGGCTGCATAGTTAGCAACAATGAAGAAGATAGTTATAGCTTCAAATCGCTGAACCACTGTTTCAAGGCATCAAGGCACCAGCAGCCAGATTGGCCCGCAACCGTCCGTGACAAGCACATCATTACCCTTTGATGATACCATGATAGCCTTGTCCTTGAAGTGTTCATTATAGAGCGGCATAGACACAATACAAATTACTCTCAGAAGCAAAACGGACATTCGCAGAAGATTATTCATGCTCATGTGAAGTGCCGCCCTTGGCCTCGAGTCTTGCACCACCATCCGCTGCCTTCCATTCTGGTGTACTTCCAACCACTGCGACTAAGTGGGGTTTTTGCATACAGCGCACGCGTTTGTCGGTGAACAGAAGTGATCAGTGAACGGTCTAGCATACATGGGAGCGGACGAGTCATGTCGAAAAGAAGCCTCGGTGGTGGTCGAGTGCTTGGAGCAGGTCGTTCCCTAGGTCCCGCGGTGACAGTGACGAAACCACCAACACCACTCCCCAATCACGTCCTCTCGCCTTCCAACAGCAGCATTTCCTTAGATGAGTCTGGCAGCGGCCATTCAACACCCCCATCGTCTGAGTCTCAAGACATCGCCTCTCGCATATCGCTCGACCATGGTCCTCCCTCTCTCCCACTTGTGCCGCCGGCTGGCGACCGGCTCGCCTGCCCAATATGCAACGAAGAGATGGTCACGCTACTGCAGCTGAATAGACACCTGGACGATGTTCACAAGGAAATCGAGGTACAGCAGCAGGAGGAAGTAAAAGATTGGTTTGAGAGGCAGGTAGACAAGGCCAAGAAGTTTCAACCACTGGCCGTATTGAACCAGAAGCTCAAGAGTCTGGATGTGTTCGAGTCGAATAACGATATCGCACGAAGTAGTGCTGCTCCACCTCGTCGAGAGTCTGCCACTCCTGCACCAAGGGCCAGGTCGACGTCTCCACGACCACCACCTCCACCCCCAAAGCCCACTGATCCAGACGATGTGGTCACCAAGAAACACTGGCAGAGACGATCAGGCAATGACTTGTGCTCGGACCCAACATGTGGACGGAAGCTGGGCGCGATGGGGAATGGCATTGTGAACTGTAGGCATTGCGGAAAGTTATTCTGCGAGGAGCATACCATGTACCAGATGAAGCTGTCTATGTCCGCTCAGCACGAACCGGTCCGGGGATACTGGTGCAGAGTCTGTGAGACCTGTTACAAGAGTCGTGAAGGCTACAACGACAAGCACGGGGTTGAGAGAGACAGGCTGGATGTATTTGCTCGAGTACGGCAAGATACTGTCGGCAAGCGATCGATGGAGGTCTCCAGACTGGAAAAACGATTGTCCAAACTGACCCAGCTGCTGGCAAATCCTCCAGAAGAGCTCCCCCAACCGGAGAATAAGAAGAGGTGGTCCCTTGCAGCCTGGGGTCAGAACGATCCTAAAAAATTGCTGGAACAAACCGTGGTTTCGTGGCAGAACGATGCAGATGTACTACGGTGCCCCTATTGCCAGCAGGACTTCTCCCAGTACACATTCAGAAGACATCATTGCCGGACATGCGGTAAGGTGGTTTGCGCCGACCCGACGACAGGGTGCTCTACCATGTTAGCCCTAAACGTAGCCACGAGTAAGTTCAGGCTTCTTCTCCTTTGTCACTTCTTACTGACGTTGTAGCTAACAAAACTGCTGCGGTCACAGAAAAGCCACCTCCTCAGGATACCCTTGCCCTCAGCGTCCGTCTCTGCAAGGATTGCAACCAAACTCTATTCTCTCAAGCAGATTTCGAGGCCTCCCTCGTTTCACCCGCCATTACCACTTTCACCCGTGCCTACCACAACCTCCTCGAATTTGAGCGTGGCATACGCCTTATGCTTCCCCGCTTCCAGAAACTCCTCCAAGCCCTCCAAGACCCAGAAAGTCCACCAACCTCGACACAAATCACCGATGCCTCACGGACACGAAAACGCCTGATGGATGCCTTCACCCAATACGACACTGCTGCCCGCCGCATTCGGGACATGTCCAGCACAAGCCCCACTCAGCTGAAACTCCAAAAAGCCATCTACCAGAACGCAAGTCAGTTCTTACATCTTCATATGTTGCCACTTAAATCCCTACCAAAAGTCCTAAAACACGCAACACCAAACGGCGATATCACGCCACGCAACAACTCTCTCGCACACACTGTCGGCAAACCGCAGAGCTCCCTCGCTTCAATCCGCTACAACCACATCCGCCAAGACTCCTCATCTGCCATATCGCTATCATCCGTCAACTCATCACGAATATCAGAACTCGAAGCTGAAGAGAAGTCGCTACGTGAACGATTAATTGTACTAGAAGAGCAGAAGTTCATGGTTCAGGAGATGGTTGCAGAAGCAAATAAAAGAAGGAAGTTTGATGAAGTTGCTGCATTGGCGGGTAATGTTGAGGATCTGAGTAGGGAGATTGACGGGATACAAGGAATGCTGGACAACCTCGATTTCGAGGGCGTGTACAATGAGGCTGGGATACAGAGGCCAGGCGGCGGACTCGGAAGCGGCGTCGCAAGCCCAGTCAGGAGGGACTCGGGTTTGCCGGCTGCGGCCAGTGGTAGTAAAGGCGGAGGCAATGGATAACAACCCCATTTCATGCATGAGTCTTGGGTATGAAGTGGGGCTTTAGACCGTTCATATTGATGACAAGCAGTGAATGGAAGCAATACTGCTATAGAACCCTTTTGAAAAGGTTACTCAGTTAGGTAGAGGAAACAGTCTTTTTGCTCAAGAATAGTTAATTAAGATATTGGCAGGCAATACTTGTTGACTGCTCGTGCTTTTGCTATGTGTTCCACTATCTGCTCATAGCCGCGGTATTAGCATCCTTGTGTGTGTGTCACTTGCTCATTGACCGATTCCCATTGCCCATCCAGCCCCTGAGAACGCCGCATCTAAAATGCCAAAAAAAAGTTCTTCCCAAAATGCCACCTATTGCTCCATCAGTTCGATCGGTGGACGACTCGTATGCGCCATCGGCGGCTTCGTCTCTGAGTCGAGCTCCACCTCCGAGTCATCTTCCGTCTCGAGCGTCACCGCAGGCAAATTAGGCGAATCACCGTGTACCTTTGGGTCGTAGATCAGTGTTGAGCTCCGGCTCCGCATCTTCGGGGTTCCGCTGGCGGGCGACAGATCCTCCGACACGCCCGATAGTACCCTCCTATGTGACCCCGTCTTCAGCTTCGCGAGCTCTTCCGCAGTAACTTGCACTTGTCCCTCGATCGGTGATTCTGGGTTCTCCATCTTCCCGGTTAGCTTTGAAAGTTTGGCGGCTAGGTCGTCGGCGTGGACTTCCTTGTTAGGTGGGTCTTCTGTGCGCGACTCCCAGCCGATAGGTGGCGATGGTGGTGGGGAGATGAAGAATAGCTTGCCTGCGTCGGGACGTTCGAGGTATTTCTTTTCGTTGTCGATTGGTGTGGGTTCGCCGAAGTAACATTTGCAGATGATGGAGGGTGTGAATGCGCTGCCATCGATTTCCTGGCGCACTTTTATGCAGTCTTGTTCTGAGTAGAAAGAGACTATGATTCTTGCCATCGATTTTAGAGGTGAGAAGGAATTGAGAGGGGAGATCGAGTTGATGTGTTGCCGGATTGTGGCAAGAGAGGCTGGATGGAAGATCTTTGGGTCGGTCAACTTGGTGATGAGGAGGGTGTTGGAGGGTGGTGCCGGCGATGTGAGACCCGGGACGGTTGAGAGGTCGAGGGATAGCGGTGATCTAGATCGCTTCTTCGAAACGGAGGAGGGAGAGGAGGCACCCGAGATGGGAGGGGAGCCAGTAAGGCCCTTCGTCTGGAGGGGTAAAAGCTGAGTTGTGACCGACATATTGTCTGTTTGTTCTGGTTGTGTGGTGTTTGGATTTGTCGCGTCAAGTGTCGATGTCTTTTGGGTAGGTGGTGTTTGAGAATCCATGATGGGTTCTCTATATATTAGCAGTACTTGGAGGCTATGGTAGTCGTCGCCGACGGGAAGGTTCGAGCAACGAGGAGCGAGGCACAGCAACGAGGCGCAGTTGGTGAAAGAGCAATGGGGAGTTATGTGCCAACGGCGTTATGTCTAGAATCAGTTTACTCAAATCCAACCAAGACGTGGTAGTGGCACAGTTCTGCTCATGCGACAGTTGTTTCTTTGAAGCGGGATCCATTCAGAGGCCGATGTCATTTTTCGGCATCAGATGATCCGTTCGGAAAATCCGCCACTCAAATGCTGAGGCCTGGCATGAGCGGAAAGATTTAGCCGGTTAGATTCTGGGCAAGCATTCGTTCTCCGAGCTGGACTTGACAAAGCCATTGCAGGAGTGCGTGGTCCCCGGCCTTCGCCTACACACAAATCATGCATAATCAGGGATGACGATGACGTCTGACCAGGCCGAGAACACTGGTGACAAAGCCTGATGTGGCTATGTACATCTTGGCACTAAGCCTCATCGGCGTTCACCTACATTCTCTGGTTCTCCTTTCCTCATGACGCCTTCACAATTTTTCGAAGAGAGGATCGAAAGCACAGACTTCAACGGCAATATTTTCGTGGATCGAGTGTGGCAATTGGCACTTGGCACTTGGCTCATGGAAATGTAGTGGCCTGCCAGACCGAGGTTGACCATCTAGGTTTTCCTCCGCACTCTTGTCTCCAACGAGTCATGACTTGATCGCACTGCTGGCTACTGTAGCAAGGCCAGGGAATCCCCAATAGTTGCATTATAGGTGTTGAATCCCGTCGCTTTCCTTCTGGGTACTGAAACCGTTTTGTAAGTCAATAGTGTTTGCCTTGTTCTGAGCGCTCTCTGTAACTCCCCTTGCATTAACATGGCGCCCACTGCTACAACGAATAGCGATCAAAGCTTCATTTATCCCCAAATTAATGAGGCTCCCAGAGGAGGCGACTTCTACTTGAACAATCCTGATCCTGAAAATGATGTCAACATCCCAGATCAGCTACTCGGTACGAAGAAGAAATTGCGAGTCATAGTACTCGGCTCTGGTATGTCTGGCATTAATTTTTTCAAATTTGCCGAAGACAAAGCATCAAATCTGGAGATTCAATGCTACGAGAAGAACGAAGACATTGGAGGCACTTGGCTCGAGAACCGCTATCCTGGATGTGCTTGCGACATCCCCAGCGTGGTCTACCAGTTTCCGTGGCGCCCAGCTTCATGGTCCAAATACTACTCCTACTCGCCGGAAATATGGAAGTATGTTAAAATGGTGGCGGAGGAAAATGATTTCATTAATAAGTATGTCAAACTTGCCCATGAAGTGAAGTCACTGGCGTGGGATGAAGCAACAGGCCAATGGACAGTTGAAGTCAAAGACCTGAAGTCTGGACGTGAGTTTAAGGATCATTCCGACTTTGTAGTAAACTGCACCGGCGTGCTCAATAAGTGGAAGTGGCCGGATATTCCTGGTCTCCGTGACTTCAAAGGCACGTTGCTTCATTCAGCTCAGTGGAATCAGACTACAGATCTCAAGAATAAGCGCGTTGCCTTACTTGGGGCGGGCTCTTCGGCTGTCCAAATTCTACCCAACATTTACGATCAGGTCTCGCAAGTCTATACTTGGATTCGCTCGAAGATTTGGATCACGGCAGGCTTTGCACAGAAGTTTGCCGGCAAGGACGGCGCAAACTTCACTTACAATGAAGAACAGCAGGGGCTTTTCAACAACCCAGATGAGTATAAAGCTTACTGTAAAATGATCGAAGGGGAGCTGAACCAGCGCTTTTCGTTCATCATTAACGGGTCGGCACCTCAGAGAGATGCAGTGGACTATTCAGTTAATGAGATGAAGACTAAACTGAAGGAAAAGCCGGAACTGTTGGAGAAAGTGATGCCCACAGACTTCTTTGTTGGTTGCCGCAGACCAACACCAGGAAATGGCTATCTTGAGGCTCTTGCTGGCGAGAAGGTAACAGCTTACACTTCACAACTACAAACTATCACTGAAAAAGGGTTCATCGATCCTAACGGTCAGGAGCACGAAGTCGACGTGATAATCTGCGCGACAGGCTTTGATACATCCTACAAGCCCCGGCTACCTATTACTGTAAATGGTACAGATATGCGCACTTACTGGGAGGACCCTAAGAACAACCCTACTGGCTCGCCAGCCCCTACATACTTGTCTCTTGCTTTGGCAGGTGTGCCAAACTACATCATATTCGCAGGGGCATATTGTCCCTCCGCTCACGGCTCATTCTTCCCTCTCGTTCAAGCTTACTCTGATTATACACTCCAAATCCTCGAGAAGATGCAAACAGAGAACATAAAATCCATTCGACCTAAAATTCGTGCCACGACACAATTCCTCAAACACGCCGATACATATCTCAAGCGCACCGCGTGGACGGGTAAGCAATTCACTTTCCACAATAAAAAAGCTATCACTAACAACGAAACAGGTCCGTGTTCATCCTGGTTCAAAGGAGGTAAGAAAGATGGGAAGCCTGCTATTTGGCCAGGCAGCAGGTTGCATTTCTTGCGCCTCCTTGAGAAGGTAAGGTTTGAAGATTTCGACATCGAGTATGAGGACGATGAGAATATGTGGAGCTTTTTGGGCAATGGCTTTCACGTCTGCGAACGGGACGGAAGTGATATTACTTGGTATCTTGGCAAACCCGAGCATCCCGTAGATGAGAAGAAGATTCTGGATGTTATGGATGGGCTGAAGGGGAAGGACCTAGAGCTGGATATGCCATAGTGAAATTACTGTTGCGAAGATAGAGGATTTCTGCAAAGCTTCTGTATCCATTAATAAGTAGAAAGAGTCGCCTTCTTACGACATCGAATCGATCTACTTAGGATATTCTATTTTTATTATTATCGCGAGAACCGCTCTAGGGCGCGTTGGCGAAGAAGTACGAGATAAAAGACTATTTTAAACCCTAGAAAATTGTTTAATATCGAGAAAGACTAAAAAGAGCCTTAACGTACGCCGCTATATTTTCTAGATATTTAAAATCCTTAAAGAAGACCGTAAGAGAAGGAATTCCTCGGAAATCTTTTTATATTATACCAGATGATTTAACGTTCCGAGGATTAAAAATTACGGAATATCGAGCCCCGTCGTATAAGAGGTTTAAGAAAATCATAATCCGTTCTATAATATGTTACGTTCTATAATCGTACTATTATGACGGTTTATAGATTAACGCGCTGCGCTATTATCGTCACGCCGTTACGAAGCTTACTAGACCTCCCTTTGGGTCGGGTTTGGGGCGGGGCTTCTAGAACCTCAACCCCCCCGTACGGGAAACGGGGCCTAAGAGACACACCCCGAGCCCAAACCCGACCCGTACGGGACACGGGGCGGGTTGGGGCGGGTTTTGCCAAGCTATGCCAAGTCTATATATCAGGTTTAGCTTGACTCTAATAAAAATCCAAAATAATGTTTTATTCTATTTTTTTCAGAAAATACTACTATATTTGGTATCTATTAGCGCGCCCCACACTAAACGGGACCCCGAACGGGTTTTAGGTCGGGGTATAAAAATCCATTACCCCCCCGTCCGGGTAACGGGACGGGGCCTAGAGCAGTCTAACCCGCCCTAAACCCCGACGGGTCGGGTTACTGTTACGGACTATGACCACTATGCGGCCATAACAGAAGATATAAGAAGGTCAGGCGAGGAAGCCTAGCACGTGTAAGTCAGGAAAGCTTGGCGCGCTAAGCCCAACAAGGAAGTCTTTGGTAAGATAGTAAGATGGCAAGCTGCCTTACTATCTTACTATTTAACTAACTGAAGTTGCTTGATCGGGAAATATCTTATAGGTATATAGATACGAGTTTCCTATGTATATCTATAGCTTCTGTAGTTAACCTAAGTTACATCTTAACTCTTGTTCGACACAGCTCTAGCATCCCTAATACTTTTATTAATATTGAGTAAAGCCTAGAACTATACTTAATAACTTATTATCCAGTGAGGTCCCTAATATTTTAACTACCTTCTTAATAGGAGTATAACATCTATAAGCTCGAATAAGTCCGTACTAAGTAAACTAGTATTAATCTAACTATCAGTACCTAGTCGATTCTAATTACTAGACTTAAGTATCTTTAAAATTACTAATAGGCTTAGTTCTCTTAATATATCTACTCCTAGCGTTAGTAATAAGTTAAGTAATACTTTAGTTATTAATCTATCTACCTAAGTAGATATAACTAATATTAAAGATACGAAACTTAAGATTAAGGAATCTAAGCCCTTTAAAGGAGATAGAATTAAGTTTAAGTAGTTTAAATACTAGATTCGTATCTATCTTAAGTTTAGAGACTTAATAGGGGATAAGTAGGTCCTTTAGGTAAGTAATTTATTAAGAGAACGCGTAGTAGACTAGTTCGAAACTATATTTAGAAAACTACTTTCGAAATAATAATAAGAAGGAGCGGAAAGAACGTATATAGGAACTATTTAAAGATATTAATATATTTCTTAATAAACTTAGAAAACTTTATAATAACTTTAACTTTATTAAAAAAAATAGAAAGAGAGCTTTATATTTTTTAATAAAAAGGATTAATAGTCGATTATATAGCCGAATTTTATTATATTATAAAACAACTAAAATAAAATAATAATACTTTTTATATTAACTATTACTATAAACTTAGGACTTTATTAAAAATAAAATTATAAATCTCTTAAAGGACGATTATTTAATCGATTTAATTAAACTTATTAAAAAAATAAAATAAATTAATACTCGTTAATAAAAGCGAAAGCTTAAGAAATTTAGAAACTATAAATATACTAATAAAAAGTTATAAAATAAGAGGTATTATAAGAATTACGAAAACCACGACCTTAATATTATAAACTAGTAAACTATTAGGGTATAGAAATTATAAAGTAAGACCTAAAAGAAGAAACTATTTTTAAATAAATAGAAGAAAAAATACGAGAATAGTAAATACTTTAAATATAGTAAAAAAGGATATTAAATAAAAGACTATAAAGATAAGTTAAAAAGATATATAAATATTATTTAAGCTCTAATATAAGAATAAATTAAGGCCTTTAAAGAGTAATCGAATATATTTAATATATAATACCCTAAATACGTCTTAATATCTTTTACTATATATTATAAGGATAATTATTAGGTATACCTTACTAATAAGAACGATTTAGGATACTTTTTTAAAAAGCCTAAAGATAAGAAAACGCTTAAAGTAAAAGTAAATATTATTAAAGTAAAGAAATCTAAAGAAGATAATATTATTACTATTAATAAAAATAAATAATATAAGATTATTATTATACGATACTAAAAATAGGTCTTTAACTATTAAGAATCGGTTAAAACGAGATAGCTAATTACTACGATTCTATATAATCTCGAAGGAGAAATTTAACTAGTATCCCTATATATATATAAAGATAAGCTACTAAGATTTATATTCTTAAATAATAATATTTTAGATTTAGGCCTAGATAAAATATTAAAACTTAAGGAACTAATTAACGTTAAAAAAACCTAAAAGAAACTAAAATCGGATAATTCGTTAGAAGATAATAAAATAGAATTAATAATAATTAACTCCTATATTAAGAACGCTATAATAATTAGAATCTATTACTAATTAATAAATTAATATATCGACCCTTATTATAATAGAGAACCCTATTAATATAAATTCTATCGATCGAAAGCGGAAGTATAGTTAATATATATCTATTACTAATTTACTATATATTAGGGACTAAGATATAACTAGGAAGAACTATATTACTATTAATTATATTAAATTTATAGACGACGAGTTATACTAAGAAGCTACTTTTAAGAACTACTAAAATAGAATAGGAACGATAATAGATAGGACGCTATTTAATAAGTATAAAAGGACTATAAAGAAGTTAATTATAATAATCCTTAAGAAGATAAAAAACTATACGGTAATTATATTAATTTAAATTATTAGGTCCCCTAGACGCTAAATAATTTAAAGGAAAGCCTATAAAGTCTTATAATTAAATAGTAATATTAATAAAATAAAGACTTTAGATAGAAATAATACATATTAATAAAAAAAGAACGAAGGTATTTATTAATAGTAAAGCTAACGTAAGCTTAATATTAAAATTATTTATAAATAAAGTATTACGAGGATAAGAAACGAAAAAGTTATAATTATATAAGTACGAAACAGTCGGAATAGAATATTTATAAGTTATTTATAAACTTAAGTACGCGCGTATATAGCTTAGAGATTATATAGGAATATTTAACTTTAATATAGCCGAAGATATATTAGATAAATATATCCTAGACCTCGATTAGCTAGGATATAATTAAATTATATTAGATATAAAAGAAAGATAACTTATCTTTAAAAAGGACCTAGATAAAGAAAAAAATTCTAAAGTAGAAGTTAAAAGAGTTTAGGTTAGGCTAATAGAATAGTATATTTACTGAGTAGGTATAATAATAAAAGAAAAATAGATAACTATAAATAAGGAACTAAATTCTATCGAAATTCCTAAAAAGTTTAAGGAATATAAGGATTTATTTAAAGATAATAAAATAAAGAATATACTACTATAGTATTAACCCTAGAATTATATTATTAATCTTAAAAAAGGAAGTAAGCCTATAAAAAAATCGATATATAATTTATTCTAAAAAGAAGACGAAGTACTACGAGAGTATCTTTAGAAAAACGAAGAAAAAGGATTTATATAGAAGTTAAAATCTCTTTAGGGGTTTCCTATTTTCTTTATATTTAAAAAGAACGGAGGACTATAATTATATATAAATTATAGAGAACTAAACGCTATAACTATTAAGAATAGCTATCCTCTACTCTTAATATAGGAACTATAGGACTCTATATTAGGAGTATAATAGTTTATATTATTAGATTAAAGAGGAGCTTATAACTAAATACGTATAGCTAAAGGAGAAGAAAAGAAAACAGCCTTTAGGACTAAATACGGGTTATATAAATACCTAGTTATATTATTTAGACTTATTAATATAC
This sequence comes from Neophaeococcomyces mojaviensis, assembly GCA_030247915.1. Lineage (NCBI taxonomy): Eukaryota > Fungi > Ascomycota > Eurotiomycetes > Chaetothyriales > Neophaeococcomyces > Neophaeococcomyces mojaviensis. The sequence continues at coordinate 105,169 of JAPDRQ010000089.1, forward strand.
TTATAACTTATTAAATATATATTAATAACGTCCTAGGAGATTATCTATATAAGTTTATTATTATTTACTTAGACGATATATTTATATTCTTTTAAATACGTAAATAATATATAAAGTACGTTAAGATAATAATAATAAAACTATAAGAGTATAATATTAGACTTAAACTATTAAAATATAAATTCTTTAAATATAAAGTACTATTTCTAGGTTTTATTATAAGACGCGATAGGGTTAAGTTTAATTTAAATAAGGTATAAGCGATATTAAATTAGCTAAAATTATAAAACGTTAAGGATATATAATAATTTATAGGCTTAGCTAACTACTATTAACGATTTATTAAAAGATTCTTTAAGATAGCTATACCTCTAATCGAATTTACTAAAAAGGAAGTATTATTTAGGTGGACTTTAGAAGTTAATATAGTATTTAAAGAACTTAAATAACGCTTTATAACGACGCTAATATTAGTTATATTCGATCTATAAAAAAAGATTATTATTAAAATAGACGTTTTAGACTATATAATAGTAAAAGTAATTAATTAAAAGTATACTAATAGACTAAAACCTATTACCTTCTATTCTCGAAAAATAACGAAGGAAAAACGAAATTATAATATTTATAATAAGGAACTCCTAGCTATTATTAAAGTTATTAAAGAATAGAGATACTATTTAGAAGGATCTAAATATCTATTTAACGTATATTTAGATTACTATAATCTACTCTACTAAAATAAAAGTAAGAAACTAAATAAACGTTAAATTAAATAGGTAAAGTTTTTAGTATTATATAAATTTAAGATCTATTATATTAAAGGAAAGAAAAACGATAAAGTAGATACTTTTAGCTAAAGACTAGATTATAATAACGATAACGGATTAGAATCTATTATAATACTGAAAAAAGAAAAGGACTACTTTACTTATACTAATCTATAAGTTATAGTAGTCTCGACCCTAGAAATACTAATAGATAAGTAAAAATAAAAACTTATTAGGTTATACTACGATGATCCGAAAGTAGGCTATAAAGGAATTTATAAAATATATATTGTTCTATTTAGAGTCCGTTTCGGGTCCTTATTAGGTCCATGCAGACTATTTCTATTCTAGGGAGAAAAACTCCTGGTGGAGAAAACCCTCGACTGTCTTTACGCGGTGCATCTCGTGCGTTGAGTATACGTTTCGCGTGCTCTATTCATGCTTTTTGTCTTCCTTTCACTCTTTCCCAAGTATCTAAAGGTCTCTTGGATATATATTTTCTCTCTTACTTTTCCTTCTAAATACGGTTCAAGTGCTTAGGTGTTTCTCCTCGGTCCCGTAGCGTAATGGTTAGCGCATAGCCTTTCTAGGTTAGGTGCGGGTTCGACTCCCGCCGGGTCCATCGGGGGCAGATGGCAGTGAGTTGTCTCACTGACATCTCCCCCTACTTTTGTTTTTGCTCCTGTTCTACTGGGGCGTTGGTAGGTCGCATGCCTTGCGTACGCGCGTCGTCGTTGCTGCGTATTGTTTTCGTTGTGCTCTAGCTGGTGTTTTTGTTTTATTTTGTGTTGTTGTTTTGTGGGGTCTGATTGGTGCGGGCGATTCCGCTCTGCTGTGCTTGGCGCTCTTGGTTCAGGGTCTGGTCTGTCGCCTGTCCCTGCTGTTGACCCTGCGCCTCGCCTGCTACTGATTCTGCTGTTGTGGTTCTGTGTACAGTTTGTTTTGGTATAGCAACAATCAACTGATCGTTGCCGTGGCCTTTTCCTTTCTGTCTTTGACTTACGAGAGTGATTCTTGGTGGCGTGCGCTTCTCTGGTGGTGCTCTTGTTCTCTGCCTTGCTGTATCAGTGGCTTCCCTGTGGCGTTCTGATCGCGTACATGTCGCACGCTTCTCTCGTAGCTTTCGATGTGCGCTGCTTCCTTTGCGGTTACCGTTATTGTTGTTGTTGTCGTCGTTATGATCGTTGCTGTCTCTTTCGTTACTTTATTTGGTTGCCCTGCGCGATGTGGGTTGATCGTTTGCGGGTTGATCTTGGCGTGCGCTGGTAAACAAGGGTACAAATAGGCGTAGCTTTCCGCTCCGCTCTGACTTTTCCTCTCTTCATTCCACCACAACAACATGCGTATGTCATTCGTGTCGCGCTCGCTGCGCGCATTCCTCCCACGGCCCTCGCACGGTGTGCGCATGTGCTAACTGTGTCCAGCTCGTCAGAACGCTCGTCGCCGCCGCCGCGCTCGCGCTGCCGCTGCCGCTGCCACCGCCGCTGCCACCCCTGCGCCTCCCGAGCCTGTGGCTCCTGCCCAGCTCATTCGCCCCCGAGACCGACTACCACAGGTCACTTGGTGCCAGCGATGCCTGCGCCATTTGTACGCGTTTCCCCTGCGTTCCCCCTGCGCTGAGCGTGCGCTAACCCAGAAATAGCAAGACAAATCCTGAAGAGGCTTGGACCTCTGGGTGCAATCATTCTGTTGGCCGGTGCAGTCGCTGCGTACGCGGCAACCGCAAATGCATGCCTGTAGGCGCACCCTTCTCGCATGCGTTGCGCAGCTGACCGTGTTCCAGTGCCCCCTAAATTGTTACACCATGGCTCATGCCATGCTTACTCGTTGCCGGGTGCGCTTTCTCTCGCTCGGTCCTGGCGAGAACTTTTCTGCTTCCTTCGGTATGTTCTGCCCTGCGCTTCGCGTGCGCGAGGCCTGCGCACTGGGTGCGATCTAATATTGGTTGCAGTGCACAAGATCAAGAAGGCTGCCCGGGCCCTCGACCGCGCTATGTTGCGCAGTACTGGGGACGTGCGGGAGGATCTCCCTTCGGTGGGTGCTGCCCCTGGCACGCCCAGCCGCCGGGCCGCCGCCTCTGGTGTTGTCGCTGCGCTTGCTGCCCCTGCCGCCCCCGACCAATCCGCTCTGATGTTGCAGGCGGTTCGTACGTTTGTTGAGGTGTCGTCGCAGGCGGTGAGCATGCTCCTCGCACCCTTCGCGCAGTAATGACTTGTACAGGCGAACATTGCCCTTCCCCTCTGGCCCGAGGAGGAGCAGTTGGCTTACGCCGACAGCTCCTCCGACGGTGGGGTGAATACCTCGGGTGATGAGGACGACGACGACGACGACGACGACGACGATGATGATGATGATGATGACGATGGGGAGGGTGAGGGAGAGGAGGAGGAAGAGGAGGAAGAGGAGGAGGAAGAGGGTGGGGATGAGGAGATGGAGGGTTAGCGTTTTTGTTTTCTTTTCTTTGTTTCTTTTGTTTTTCTTTTGTTTGTTCGTTGTGTGCTGTGTGCGCACAGCATGCGCGGAGCGTGCGCCTGCTCTGCGGGCAATGGGCCTGTTCTCCTCTCTTTCTCTCCTCTTTCCTGTTTTTTTCGCTCTTGTCTTTCCTTGTGTTTAGCCTCATAGTTTTTCTTGCTTACCTCTTTACCTCCCTTGCTTTGCCTCTCTATTCCCCTTGCTTGCCTCTTCCTTTTCCCTACTTATCTCTCCTTGGCCTTGCTTTTGGTCTTACCTTAGCTCTTTTCTTCTATTCGTTCCCTATCTTTCTCGCTTCTTTATTACCATTCTTCTGCATCGTCGAACTCTTTGTGGCCTGAGCTGTCCTCTTGGGCAATCTCGGCTGCAACCCGGAACTGGTTGAGCGCTCCCGATGCGACTAGCCAGCGCGCTGTGTGCTTTACGCATGTTGGCTTCGATAACATCTCCTCCATTCTTTCCGTTTTACATCTTAGTAGGAGCTCGGATCTTCTGTATTGTGGGCAGTGTAGTAGGATATGCCGGACCGTTTGTGAACGCCAGCCGCATGGGCATTCTGGGGATTTTCCGGGGACTTGGATGGCTGCCAGCCACGCGTTTAAGCCTATAATTTCCGTACGCATTAGGAATAGCGCCGTGGCTTCCGCCTTTGTTAACCCCGCGTACAGCCTGCGGGGATTATGCGCCCACGGTGTGTTCCACGCTTCTGCTCTTCGTCGTTTAGGGAGCTGGTTAATTGTGTTCTCCCATCTCTCTCGCCATACTCGACTTCCCCAGTGCCTGATAAGCTGCGTGTTGCTCGGAGGGCGTTGCTTTCTATTGCTTTGGCTGCGTCGACTATGCGTAGTCCATGCGCTTCGCCTACCGTTTTTGTCCTCTTCCTCGTCTTTTTTTGGTTTGCTGTATTCTTGCTATGGCTTGGCTAGTTATCGCTTCGTTATTTGTTGGCCGGCGTGGGTAGGCTATTCTCTTATTCTTTAGTCGCTCCCATATTATATTCGCCGTTTGGGTTATCTGCTTTTCGACTGGGTGTTCTTTTATTCTTATTGCTTGTTGGTATTTACTGACTTTGAGATATAGATCAAGGGGTGTTACGTTCGACTCTCGTTCGATTAGTGCTCGTGGTGTACGTCGGTATGCCCCGGTTACTTTTCGTAGGCATTCGTTTTGGACTGTTTGGAGGGGTTTTATTGTCGCCGAGGTCTGCGCCTTACCATCGATACGCGTGCTCCATATATGCGATCCGTATGTTAGGATGGGGCGAACTGAGGCTATATATAGGAGCCTCGTGTTTCTTGTCGATGGGCCCCAGGTTGAGGTTGCTATTCTAGCTAATGCCTCTGATGCGGCTAGGCCTTTTCGGCTTACTTGGGCTATGTGTTCCTTCCAGGTGAGGGCTGGGTCTATCCAGACGCCCAGTACTTTGATCGACTTCTTTTTTAGTTCGATTTCTTGTCCTCCGACTCGTATGGTGGACGCGAGGTCCTCGCGTGCGTGGCGTCGGCGGCGAGTAAAGTGGATTAGTTGGTATTTGTCTGGGGCGAATTTTGCCCCGTTTTCTCTTGCCCAGGCCTCGCACTGCTCGTGCGCCGTGCTTAGGGTAAAGCAGTTCTGTTGTGCAGTTTGGCTCCACGTTATAAGGTTAGTATCATCAACGAAGCCGAACCCGAGGATATCTTTATTTGGGTCTTCGAATCGTTCGAGTAGGCCTGAGATAAAGAATAGAAAAAGAATTGGGGATAGTGGGGATCCTTGTGGGATGCCCGACTGCGTTCTTATCCAGTCGCTTTCGTATCCCGTGTATGCGATACGGGTGCGCCTATCATGCGCAAAGCTTGCAACGAGGTTGGTTGTCCATTCTGGGATCCCCTTTTCTCTTAGGATCTCGATTAGGCGTTCGTGTGGGACGTTGTCGAAGGCCCCTGCTAGGTCTAGGCTAAGCATTGAGACTACGCTCTGGGGTTGTGCGTGCCACGCGCTCTGTACGCACGCCGTAAGCAGGCCGATCGCAGAGGTTGTGGAGCGGTCCCTTCGGGCTCCCATCTGGGTCCATGGGAGTAGGCTATGTTCTTCTGCTATTTGGCTAAGGCGGTTTGCTAGGGCTTTTTCCACTACCTTAGCTAATGTATTTTCCAGTGCGATTGGGCGATAGCTCCCGGGGAGGGAGTAGTCCTTTTTATTCTCTTTCCGCAGTGCTATAGTGGTGGATTCCTTAAATCGGTCCGGGATTTTACCTCGGGCGAAGACTATGCTTATTCCGCGCGCAAGGCCTGTGGCTATCTCGGGAGATAGGGCCGTTAGGATCTCATTAGGGATATTGTCTGGGCCTGGGGCGCGTCCGCTCGGGAGGTTGCGTAGTATTCCGGCGGCTTCCTCCTCCGATACTTCTTGGTTGATTTGGGTTATGCGTATCGGCTGCTTAGTGGGTGCGCTTCGAGTGCTCTGTGTATTAGCTTGGTTCGGGAAGAACTTCTCTGCTAGGATCTGGACTCGAGTTTCGTTGTCGTCAGATGCCTCTGTATCCTCGCTTCGTCGGAGTGCCGGGATATGAGGGTCTCGGTGTGGTTTACCGGCGCTTTGCTTACTCCATTTAGAGAGCCTCCAGAGGCCTTTATTGCCTGGAAGGTGTTGGTTATTAGTTAGTTCCGCGGTGAGTTTTCTCCAATTTGCCCTTGCTGTTCGCCTCATCTCTTGCTTTAGTTGGTTCCCCAGGGTCTTATATTCCTGCCGGTCTTCGTGTTGATGGTATGCGCTGTATATACGCCTCACGCGCTTGATGCGTGCGAGGAGTGTGGTGGCTTGTGGGGACCATGTTGGTCTGGCTCTCGGGCTTGGCCGTGTTTTTGGGCAGAAGCGGGGGAGGTGGGTGGTCAGGGTTTGGTGTAGGCAGCTTAGGGGGCAGTCGGCTTCCTCCCACTTCGATTCTCTGAGAGCCTCTTTTAGGCCTTCTAGGTCCAGCTTCTTGAGTGCGTATCGCCTGCTTGTTGCGTGCTTATCCCCTGCTAGTCGGATGTCGAGTTCTATCCTAATTGGGATATGGTCCTGCGGCAGTGCCCACCGTTCCTCTGGACCACAGAAAGCGATTCTGTTTCTTAGTCCTTCCGATACGAAAGTTAGGTCGATTACCGAGCTCTGAGGTCCTCTTCTCCAGGTCGCCTCTCCCCTTGGGGTGATAAGGGTGAGTTCTCTTCGCTTTGTCTCGATTAGTAGGTGTTGCGCACCCTGTTCGCATGCTGTTGTAGCTTCGGCCCAGTCTGGATGGTGGGAGTTAAAGTCTCCTAGAAGTACGGTCTCTCCCTGGGCTTCTTGAAGTGCGGCTTTAATATTCGACCACTCCTGAATGCGGGGTCCGCTTGTTCTTGGGTTGTAGACGTTTATGATCGTTGTTTTGCCTTGGGGTGTTTCGAGTTCCAGGGTGGCGGTGTTTGGTCCGTATTGTCTGCGCCTCCACTGCGCGGCGCCTACGTCTCGCCTAATCATAAAGCAGACTCGTGTTTCCGGTAAGGCTTCATATGCTAGTTCGTATAGCTTTGGGCAGTAGGTAGATTTCGTATATCTATTATAGGCTGGTTCTTGGATTGCGAGGACCTGGGGGTAGCTAAAGCTATCGAAGAGTGGTCGACTGGCTTTCGCGTTTGAGTGGCCGCAATTATACTGGACTATCGTGAGTCTATGGTTCATCTGAGTTCATTTCTGTCTCCTCTCTGAATGGGTCGCTTAGGCTGGAGCCCTGCGATGATGGTGCGCTTTCTATGCTAGACTCCCGCGATGCTTGAGGTTCGTTCGATTGGAAGCCTATCCTCTGTTGTAGCGGGTCTCTTGCAGCTTTCTCTAGGTTTGTAGGCCGCCCTAGTCGTCCGGGTTGTCTATGACTATCTTCGATTCCGTATGATATTTCTCGGTGGCGTTTGCGTGAGGCAATCGACCATGCTTCTGCCTGTGTAGGGAGGGCTGGGGGCGTCTGTCTAGTTCTGGGTGACCCCAGGGGGCTAGCGGACCGCGTGCGCCGCGACTGCGCGTAGAGTACGACTCGCCTGTATTGTAGTGATTCGAAATATGTCTGGAAAGCTGCGCATTCTCTCTTCTGCCAGGCTCGGTGGTTTCTTCCACAGTTGGCGCAGGATAGTCTCTTTGTAGGACAGACCTTTGTTTCGTGGTCGCCTGCGCATTGGCCGCAGCGGTTTGGTCTTATACATGCTCGTTGTGTGTGGCCCCATTTCTGACATTTAAAGCATTGGGCTGCTATTAGGGCCTTTTCGAAGGCCCTCGTCTCAAAAAGTTGGGCGTTAATTACGAGGCCGCTCTGTATAGCCTTCCTTTGCATCTCCTGGGTCAGGAGGCCTATTACTAGGGATCCCCTGGTCTTCGTATGTTCTTCGCTGGGTTTGCGCATGCGTTGCGCGTCTTTCTTCTGATCGTGGAGCCATCTTATTCTTGTGATTTGTATGCCTGGGGCTAGTGTTTTGGAGGCTTCGCATATCGCTATCGCGAGTTGAGAGTTGTCTGATCCTTTTTCGCTTGCGACTTTTAGACTTAGTGGGACTCCTGGGACCTCAACTAGGTAGTCTTTTTTGAAGATTACTAGGTCATCGGTAGAGGGGAGGCCGTGGGCTCGATCTTTCGTTGCCTCGTCTGGAACTGTTATATCGATGTCGCCGCTTCTTAGAATCTTGATCGCAGCCGCTTTTGGGATTGTCTTCTTAACTTCTTTTAAGATTTCCTCGTTGCTAAGGCCGTTTGCTCGGGGCATTTGGACCCTAACCGTGTGTCTATCTGGTTGAATCGCATCCGGTACACCTGCTTGTCGCAGGGGTCTCGCAGCTATGGCCGCCCATGTAGTTCCTGGTACGGGGGGAGCCTGCTCGGCTCCCTTTGGGTCCCTAAGTAGGGATTCGATTCTAGCTAGTCGCGCCTCGATTCCCTTGTCGTCGGTATTCCCATAGTTCTGTGGAGTTCTGGGTGATATCTGTGCGATTACTATGCTTAACGCGTGCGCGAGCTGCGCTATTCCTCCTTTTCCTTCTCCTTCTCCTTCTTCTTCGAGACCTTCTTTGATACGTTGTAAGTCTGCCTTTATTGTCTGCCAATCTGTACTTCCTTCTCCTCTTGGCTTTTCCCTCCCTTCTGTGTTCGGCTGCCTTGATTGGTTGGTATCGCGGTGCGTAGCAGGGGTCTCGTCGGTACTTCGCCTAGGTCGCGCAGAAGCCGCGCCGGGCTCCTGCGGTTGTGACATTGGCTAGCTGACGGGCTTGCTCTCTTATTACTGCTTTTCTAAAGTTGTAGGGGTAGTTTTACACGGGTACGAGTTTTTCTTTTCGAATTTATAAAATAATCGAACTCCTATTTAGGAATTAGATATAGCTAAAAATAAATAAAGATATTACGGATTATATCGCGTAATATAATATTTATACTCGTACTAAGGTATTATAATATAAACATTATAGTAAATTATAAGCTTTAGAACTACCTAACGAAGCTTAGGAAAAGATTATAATAAACTTTATTAGACCCTTATTACTATTAACGGACTCGGTGATAGGGGAAAAGTTTAATATTATTTATATAATCTTAGATCGACTTATTAAATACGTATATTTTATTTCTACTAAGAAAACTATAATAGCCGAATAAACTAGTATTTATATTTATTAGATATATATTCGTTATATATAAACTTTTATTTAGATTAGTATTAAATAGGGATAAGCTATTTAGATTTAAATTTTAGATATCCCTTATAGATTAACTAGGAAGTAAATAGAAGATATTTATAGTATTTTATTTATAAACGAACGGATAAATAAAACGAATAAATTAGACCCTTAAATAATATCTATAGAGTTACGTTAACTATAAATAAAATAACTAGGTATTATTACTACTATTAGTTTAAGTAATATATAATAACTCTATAGTAGTAATAGAGCTATCCTCGTTCTATATTAACTATAGGTTTTACTTAAGAATTATAAAGAACTCGCTAAATACTATATTAAATATAGAAAAGGTAATTATATAAATAAAAAAACTAAAATAGCTATACTAGGAAATATTAAAAGAATTAAAATTCTTAGTAGAAAAGATAGCTCGTTTTATAAATAAAATTAGATCTAAGGAATTAGATTTTAAGGAGGGGGACTTAGTTTATTTATTATATAAAAATATTACTATAAAACGATTTAATAAGAAACTAAATTTTAAAAAACTAGGACTATTTAAGATTAAGGAAAAACTTAGACTAGTAATATTTAGACTTTAGCTACTAAAAGATATAAGAATCTACTTTATATTCTATAAGATACTTCTAGAACTAATATTTAATAAAATATCTATACTAGAATTATAACCTATTAAATCACCGGAGGATTAGAAATATAAAGTTAAAACTATACTCTAGAGACGACTTAAAAAAAGAAAACCTAAATACTTAATTAAATGGGTAGGATATAACGAATTAGAAAATATATAAGAACTAGAAATGTTAAGATTAGAAGGTAGCGGTAGGCAGATAGTAAATGAATGACTTATTATTGTTCTATATACGCGCCGATAGTCCCTATATATATGCACCTATAACAGGGATAAATGAATGGCTGGCCCCTATAGGGGGTACTAAAGAGAGAGGTTGGTTAAGTGGCAGGGAGGCCACTAACCAACTGGCTCCACTGGTGGACCAACTGGTCCACCCTAGGTTGGACTTGCCCCTTTTGGGGTTGCTATTCTTAATAAGAAAAGAATCTTAGACTAAAAACTATAAATAACGTTAAGAAGAAATATCTAAAATAGTTTAAAACTAGATAAAAGAAAGCTATAAAATAATAGATTACGTAGAACGAATAATAAATAAAAATAATAACTATTTTATACGATATTATAATAGATAAATATTAGGTATATAGAAACGTAGAATATTTATTTACTTATAGAAGATAACCTAATATTAAAACGCCTCTAACTTAGAATTAATAGGAAACTAAGTAAAGAAGGAGAATAAGAATATAGTATTCTTAATATTTAATGAAATATTTATATATATTATTATAATAAGGATTACTATTTAGGCTATACTTATAACTAATTTATTTACTAAAGCTAAAACTTATAATTTAACTAAGATATATCTTTATTACCTAGTATAATTTTATAATTATTAGGTTCCCTATTAAATATATCTAAAGCTAATATCTCGCGCTTTAATATTTACTTAATTTAATTATTTAACTTAATAATAGTCTCTTTAATTCCTACTTATTCCTCTTTAGTAATAACTAGTACTTTTTAAGCCTCTAGTATTACTTTTCGTAACTTAGTAACCTCTACTAATTTCTAGTAACGTTTACGCTGCTCTTCCTTCTTAAGCTCCTCTACTTTATAGAGTTTATCTAATAAGAAAGACTTATTACACTTTTAATACTTTAAAATATACTCTATATAAGATATTAATTACTCTTAAGAATAATAATACTTAATACTATTATTAATATAATAAGTATACGATACTATTATAACTATTTTTAAAGATATAATATATTTAATAAGTTTTTTATTATAATCGGATTTTAATCTCTTAGGCTTTATTATTAATAAATCGCGTTTACGTTTATCTAGAACTAATTATATAGTTAGCTATAAGAAAAGAAAAAGAAAATAAATACTAGATATAAATACTTACTAGTTAAGTACTTACGTGGGCGTAAGTAGGCTAAAGAGAGGAAAGTATTACGAACTATGATTACTATACGGCCATAACAGAAGATATAAGAAGGTCAGGCGAGGAAGCCTAGCACGTATAAGTCAGGAAAGCTTGGCGCGCTAAGCCCAACAAGGAAGTCTTTGGTAAGATGGCAAGATGGCAAGCTGCCTTACCATCTTACCATCTAACCAACTGAAGTTGCCTGATCGGGAAACATCTTATAGGTATATAGATACGAGTTTCCTATGTACATCCATAGCTTTTGTAGTCAACCTAAGTTATATCTTAACTCTTGTTCGATACAGCTCTAGCATCCCTAATACTTCTATCAATATCGAGTAAAGCCCAGAACCATACTTGATAACTTGTTATTTAGTGAGGTCCCTAATAGTTACCTGTACGGGTTTTCCCTAACCCGAGGGAGCTCTAAAG